>JAODAL010028155.1:0-53764 GCA_025379985.1 Phyllomedusa bahiana
GGGAATTGTATGGGGGTGGGGGGGGAATTGTATGTGGTGGGGGGGGGTTTATTGTTTTGGGGGTGGGGGGAAAGATAGTGTATGTGGATGGAGGGGGATATTTGTATGTGGGTGGAGGGGGATATTGTATGTGGGTGGAGGGAGATATTGTATGTGGTGGAGGGGGATATTGTATGTGGGTGGAGGGGGATATTGTCTGTGGGTGGAGGGGGATATTGAATGGGGGTGGAGGGGGATATTGTATGTGGGCTGGTGGGGGGGATATTGTATGTGGGTGGAGGGGGATATTGTATGTGGGTGGGGGGGGATAATGTATGTGGGTGGAGGGGGATATGGATGGAGCTATTTAGCCCTGTGTCTATGATATGTTAGACTGACAAATGTGAGATAGACAGATGTGTGAGTCCCTTGCTATTGTACTACACAATATATTTCTGTTTTGCACACTGTATTATGTGGTAAAATGGGCGCATTTATGTCCGAGAGGCTGGTAATATTCTCATGTACAGTATGGTGGGCCCCCCAAGATCAATTCCCCTGTGGGCCCCAGACCCCCCAGTCCGACACTGGGCCCAGTTATCACCTGACCTGAATAAAATAGAAAATCTATTAAAGGAACTAAAGCTCAGAATTCAAAGAAGGAGCCCACAGAACTTTAGGATTTGAAGAGCGTTTATGTGGAAGAAGGGGTCAAAATCCCACCTGAGCAATGCAGGCGACTAGTTTCTCTAAACAGGAGGCATCTTGTCATCACCAACAATGATTTTTGTACCAAGTATTAAATAAATTTTTGTAAGGGTGTTCAATACTTTTTCCCTGTGTCATTTCTTACTATTACACAAAAACTTAAAGAGATTTTTTCCACCATAGACTTTGAAGACCTATCGCTAGGACATGCCATCAAAGTCTGTTCAGTGAGGTTCCCACCTCTGGGACCTGCACCTATATTGGAAGGGGGCCTCAGAAAGTTACAGAGCAAACTGGGAGAGCTGGCCGCTCTATAGCCAGTAGGTATTCTTACCCCTTGAATCGTTCCTCATTTTTAAATCTTACAGTCGCAAACATAAATATATTTTTATTTATGGAGCAACACAAAGTAGCCAGTATTTGTGAAGTGTAAAGAAAACAATTACATGCTTTTCCAAATTTTTGCAAATAAAGAAAATTGAAAAGTGTGGTGTGCATATGTATTCAGACCCCTCAGTCAATATCTTGTAGGACTACCTATAGTGAAATGCAGTCTGTTTGGGTATGTTTCTACTAGCCTTGCACATCCAGAGGCTGGAATTGTTCCCCTTCCTTCTTTGCAGAACAGTTGTAACTTAGCACATTGGTTGGTGAATGTTTGTTTAACAGCACACAGATTCTCAATGGGGATTATGTCTGGACTTTGACTGGGGCCATTTTTATCCTGCTTTGTCCTGCTGGAAAGTGAACCTACGCACCAGCCTCAGGTCTTTTCAGCCTCTAACAGGTTTCTCCTTATGGATTGCCCTATATTTAGTTCCTTCCATCTACCCATCAACTCTGACCAGCTTCCCAGTTCCTGCTGAAGCAAAGCCCAGTATGATGCTTCCACCATCATGCTTCACGGTGGGGATGGTGTTTTCAGGGTGATGTGCAGAGTTGGCTTTCCTCTACACATAACATTTGGCATTTAAGCCAAAAAGTCCACTTTTGATCTCATCTGACCAGAGCACCTTCTTCTGTATGCTTACTGTGTCCCCTACATGTCTTTTTGCAAACTGCAAACAGGCCTCCTTACGACTTGATTTAAAAAAATGGCTTTGCCACTCTTCCATAAAAGCCATATTTGGGAAGTACACAACTAAAAGTTGTCCTGTGTACAGATTTTTCCCCTTCAGCTGTGGATCTCTGCAGCTCCTTCAGAGTGAGCCTGCTCCTCTTGGCTGCTTCTCTAATTAGTGCTCTCCTTGTTTGGGTTGTCATTTTAGGTGGATAACCATGTCTTGGTAGGTCAGCAGGTGTGCCATACTCCTTTCATTTATGGATGATGGATTGAACAGTGCTCAAGAGATGTTCAGAGCTTGGGCTATTTTTTTTTAAATCTAACCCTGCAATACACTTTCTCACAACTTTATCCCTGAGCAGTCTGGTGTGTTTCTTGGTTTTTATGATGCTGTTTGTTCACTAATTTTTAACAAACCTCTAGGCCTTCACAAAAATCTGTTGTTATACTAAGAATTATTTAAACATACATACAAAAGTACTCTATTTACTAATTAAGTGACTTCAAAAGGCAAGTAGTCCACACTCAGGGCGTAACTACGGGGGTAGCAGATGTAGCAGCTACCATGGGTCCGGGCTCTTAGGGGCCCGGGACAGCTGCTGACACTCTGCTACCCTGATTTTTCGGCTCCTAAGCCCACCGGCAGTGAACAGAACAGTTCACTGCCGGCAGACGCGGGGCCCGGCACATCCTGCCTCTGAACACCCGGGCCCTTCTGCCTGAGCGTTCAGAAAACAGGACCTTCCGGTGTTAGCAGGCCACCGGGCCCAGTGCTGACGGGGGCAGCCACCCGTGCCGAGCACAGACTGCCGGGAGCTGAGCTGCGATGGAGCGTGGGCAAAGGTGAGTAAGTGATTTCTTTTTTTTTTTATACCTGCCTATATATAGCTCCCACGAATCCCTGTCTGCCTGTATATACCCCTACCTGCCTGTTTTATACCCCTGCTTGCCTATATATAGCCCCCCAAAGCCCTGCCTGCCTATATATAGCCCTGCCTGCCTGTATTTAGACCTCGCTGCCTATATATAGCCCCCCAAAGCCCTGCCTGCCTATATATAGCCCTGCCTGCCTGTATATAGCCCCTACCTGCCTGTATATAGCCCTGCTTCCTGTATATATACCTTCCTGCCTATATATAGCCCTGCCTGCTTATATATAGCCTCACAAAGCCCTGCCTGCCTATATATAGTCATGCCTTTCTGTATATAGCCTTAACTCCCTGTATTTAGCCCAGCCTGCCTGTATATAGCCCTATCTGCCTATATATAGCCCCCCCAAAGCCCTGCCTGCCTATATATAGCCCTGCCTGCCTATATATAGCCCTGATTGCCTATATAACCCCCCAAAGCCCTGCCTGCCTATATATAACCCTACCTGCCTAAATATAGCCCCCCAAAGCCCTGTTTGCCTATATATATCCCTACCTGCCTGTTTATAGACCTACCTGCCTACCTGCCTATATATAGCCCCCCAAAGCCCTGACTGCCTCTCTATAGCCCTGCCTGCCTGTATATATCCCTACCTGTCTGTATATAGCCCTGCCTGCCTGTATATAGACCTACCTGCCTATATATAGCCCTGCCTGCCTATATATAGCCATGCCTGCCTGTATATAGCCCTACCTGCCTGTATATAGCCCTCCCTGCCTGTAGATAGCTCTACCTGCCTATATATAGCCCCCAAAGCCCTGCCTGCCTATATATAACCCTACCAAAGCCCTCCCTGCCTATATATAGCCCCTATAGCCTACCCTATGCCCTCCCTGCATGTATTTATGGCCCAATAGCCTACCCTATGCTCTGCCTGCTTATATATAGCCCCTATAGCTTACCCTATGCCCTGCCTGCCTGTATGGGCCCCCTATAGCCTACCCTAAGACCTGCCTACATATATGGCCCCTATAGCTACCTTTTACCCTGCCTGCCTATCTATATGGGGCCGTATAGCTACCTAAACTCTGTCTGTCTATATGGGGCCTTATACTCTACCTAAGCCCCGCTTGACTGCCTATATGGGGCCCTATAGCTACCTAAATCCTGCCTATATGGGGACCCTATTGCCTACCTCAACTTGGCCTATCTGGGGCCCCTACAGCCTATGTAAACCCTGCCTGCCTAAATGGACTCCATATAGCCAGTGGAGCAGGGATTTAGATGCTGAAAAAGTGAGGATTCTAAGATATTTGTGTCGAAATCTCCAGTGACAAGTGGTCGGGAGAAGTCAACAGGATGGTCTGGACTGGATGCAGAACTAAAGGGAAAGTCAACGACTTATCGGAAATGTCATCTGTGAGTCACAAGATATAACTACACTTTAATCACATATGTCTGCAGAGGATGTGTACTCTGGTATCTTCCACTATATGGTCACTGTATGGTGGTTATATACAGTCTGCAGAGGCTGTGTCCACTAGTATATACCACTCTATGGTCAATATATGGCGGTATTATTTGTCTTTGTAGACTGGTCAGTAATAGAGTAGGGGTATTATTCAATCACTATGTGGTGGAGATGAATCAATGCAGTGAGACAACCCCTTTAAAGTTAACCAGCAACATATCATCATGTGGTGGGGAGTGAGACACTTATCACCAGGGCCGCCATACAGGGGGTACAGCGGTACTCCTGTATGGGGCCAGTGGAATAAGGGGGCCCGCTGCAAGCAGGCCCCCTTATTCCTCATGATACAGTGAGGCCCGGCGGCGCAGCCGCCGAACCAGGCTCAGGCTGGTCCAGTGTGGGCCCCGAGCTCCTGTGGGCCCCGGTGGCAGTGTCGTCGCTCACCACGGCCCAGCCACCGCATCCGGTCTCTGAACGCCCGGGCCCTGTGTCCTGAGCGCTCAGAGACCGGGCTGCACGGTGTCAGCGGAGCACAGCGCCACTAGCGCTGTGCTCCGCTAATTTCCCTGGCAGGCTGAAGGTGTTAGGCTTTCAGCCTGCCGGACGCTGGCCCCTACTGCTGACATAGGCGCGCGGTTACGTCACATCACCGCGCCGCCTATGCAGGGCGGCAGGAGCCGGCGGGAAGCGCCCGGGAGCGTCAGGAGCGGGAGCGAGGCTCAGGTAAGTGTTTTTTTTTTTTTTTTTATATATATATACAAGAAAGCGGGCCCTGACTCTGCCTACAAACTAAAGGGGCCCTGACTCTGCCTAAAGGGGGCCCTGACTCTGCCTACAAACTAAAGGGGCCCTGACTCTGCCGAACGCGGGCCCTGACTCTGCCTACAAACTAAAGGGGTCCTGACTCTGTCTAAAGGGGGCCCTGATTCTGCCTACAAACTAAAGGGGCCCTGACTCTGCCTAAAGGGGGCCCTTACTCTGCCTAAATGTAAAGGGGGACCTGACTCTGCCTACAAACTAAAGGGGCCCTGCCTCTGCCTAAAGAGGGCCCTGACTCTGCCTACAAACTAAAGGGGTCCTGACTCTGCCTAAAGGGGGCCCTGACTCTGCCTAAAGCTAAAGGGGGCCCTGACTCTGCCTAAAGGGGGCCCTGCCTCTGCCTAAAGAGGGCCCTGACTCTGCCTAAACACTACAGGGGCCCTGACACTTCCTAAAGGGGGCCCTGACTCTGCCTAAAGGAGGCCCTGACTCTGCCTAAAGGGGGCCCTGACTCTGCCTAAAGGTGAAGGGGGCCCTGACTCTGCCTAACCCTAAAGGGGGCACTGACTCTGCCTAAAGCTAAAGGGGGCCCTAACTCTGCCTAAAGGGGGCCCTGACTCTGCCTAAAGCTAAAGGGGGCCCTGACTCTGCCTAAACCCTGACTCTGCCTAAATAAAGGGGGCCCTGACTCTGCCTAACCCTAAAGGGGCCCTGACTCTGCCTAAAACTAAAGGGGCCCTGCTCTGCCTAATTAAGGGGCCCTGACTCTGCCTAAACTAAAGGGGGCCCTTACTCTGCCTAACGTTTAAGGGGCCCTGACTCTGCCTAACGTTAAAGGGGGCCCTGACTCTGCCTAGCCCTAAAGGGGGCCCTGACTCTACCTAACCCTAAATGGGGCCCCTGACTCTGCCTAACCCTAATTGGGGCCCCTGAATCTGCCTAACCCTAAAGGGGGCCCTGACTATACCTAAACCGGGCCCTGACTCTACTTAAACATAAAGAGGGCCCTGACTTTACCTAAACATAAAGAGGGCCCTGACTTTACTTAAACATAAAGAGGGCCCTGACTCTACCTAAACATAAAGAGGGCCCTGACTCTACTTAAACATAAAGAGTGCCCTGGCTACCTACAAGACAAAGGGGGCCCTGACTACCAACAAACTAGTTAAAAGGGGGCCCTAACTACCTACAAACTAAAGGGGACTCTACCTGCACACTAGCTTTAAGGAGGCCCCGACTTCCTGCACACTAGCTAAAGGAGGCTCCTAACTAACTGTATACTACCTAAAGAGGCCTGCTTATCTACCTGGGGGCTATTTATCTACCCACCCGTGGCTAGGTACCCACCAACCTACCTGGAGCAGGCCTAGCAACTTATTCAGCGGGTGTCTACCTACCTAAATAGGGCCTGTCTAATTGCCTGAGGCCCTGCCCATTTGCCAATCTACCTAGGGTCTTGACTACCAACCTGGTAATATAATTGTGAGGGGAGCAGCCCATAGTTGTAACACTAGCTCCAGATGTCAGTTCTCTCCCCACCCTCTAACCTAGGATCTAGATCTAGGATACTAGACCTCTAAGTTATGGCTTGTACCCGCTCTCTCACCCCTGGGAGGTCTGTACAGAGGTGGGAATAGATAAAGAGGTGCTGGAAAAGTGAGGATTCTAAGATATTTGTGTGTAATTTCTGCAGGGATGAGTGGTGGCCGGGACAAGTCATCATGACGGTGTCGAACGGATGCAGAAGGGAAGGGAAATAGAACGACTCAAGAGAAGAGAACGACTCATCAAATAAGACATCTCCGGTGAGTTCCTGATGTCAGGGATTATTTTACTTCTTTACTGGATCAGTGCTGTATTCACTGTAATGTGATGTGACCTGAGCTGGTGTCAGATCACTATGGGGTCTCTTTATGGTGGTGATGTAGGTTATATCGGCGTTAGTTTAGTGGCAGTGTACATGTGTACCTGATTGTAAAAGAGGGAACACCTGACCCTGTGATAGAAGTTACACTTTTACTTTCTTGCTGGGGATTATTTTAGACGGTGGTGAGGGCCGTGACCAAGGGAAACGTGGTGGGGGATATTGTATGTGGGTGGAGGGGGATATGGATGGAGCTACTTAGCCATGTGTCTCTGATATGCTAGATTGACAGATATGTGAGACAGATATGTGACTCACTTGGTATAGTACTATACAATATAGTTCTTTTTTGCATACTGTATTATGTGGTAAAATGGGCGCATTTATATCCTAGAGGCCGTTTTTTTTGCTGGGGGCGGGGCGATCGGGTTGCTGGGGGCGGAGTTACAGAGGGGGGGCCCAGGTTCTTCAGCTGTATGGGGCCCTGAAATTTCTGTTGGCGGCCCTGCTTATTACAAACAGGAGTTGTCGAAGCCATAAAACATTTTTGAGCTGTAGCTCCCAACCTTTTGTGTTTTGGGCAGCCTCTCAGATATTATGATCATTTTTTTTGAGACAATGAATCCAGTTGAAATAATGACAGCACATCCAATTTCCAGGTTGCAAGCAAGCACAATTTCTGGAGTGTTAATATTATACTTGGTCTGATCTCATGCAGGTCTAGGGACTCGCTCCAAAACATTGCATGCCTTTCAAACAGACTTGAAATGGCACATCTCCCGAATTGTGGTATCACATATACATGCTTATTAAATTTAAGCCAGTATGCTTTCACATTTTGTATAAATTTTATATTCCACATCTGCTATTAAAAAATGAAAGAGAATTAGCAATCATCCCTAATAAATGTCTCCCTCTACATGGTGATATTTTTTTTAGATTTACATTGGTAAACCTCCTGTAAAAACAAATGTCAATGTAAATGAAACATAATAGCCAAATTAAAAGAGTGACAACATAAGCTGGAATATTTCCCAATTATCACTTTGATCTTCGGAACCCTCCAAGTGAAAATGATCTGCATTAGTGTCCTCACTGAACGAGTGGTGCATGTGTTAGCATAATAGGTGGATAAAATAAACCAAGACTGTAAGTTTTGAATAAAACTTGAAGAGGATGTGAGAGATCTCTTGAGAGATAAGTCTTTCTAGATTCCCCTCACGGTAATCTTTTATAGTGACAACAAAGTTCAAACATCTTCAGAACCATGGTCACTTTACCAAGAGCTTCGATGTTTTTCTTTAAACATCACTGGCTAAATGGAAATTTTGACTTCTTGCCCGGGACACCCTGAAAGCAGCTTCTACAAAAAATTGCTCAACAAGTTTACTGATCTTTATACAAACTTGGCTTTCAAACTATTCGTTTATATAATAAAAGTAGATTCAACATCGTAATTTGCAAAAGTCGGTCAAGAGTTCTGAAATGATAATGATGCATTTTTATTTCCCTATTTTTCCTTTAGGATACCCTGCTCCATGGTTACGGATGTAGAGGAGTTTAAGATCACATTGATATCATGGCTTTCCGAATTATCCGCTCTAAACGGAACCATTGAAAAGTGTTGAAAAGCTTGAGATAACATTCTGTTCCGTAAAGAGTCGGAGATGAGTGTAGGGGAGGAACTCCCACATGACCCAACGTGTCGCAATTGGCCATGGGCTGCAGGACGTGCAGGAGCCTGGGGAGGGTCTTATAATGTAGACAGGAAGCAGACACGCCTTAGGCAGTAAAGAGTCCCACCCTCCTTCCCTGTTTGAACGTCAGGTTTGGGTTTGGAATATTTGAGGTTTGGGCAGTGTGTCAGGCAGTCAGTTTGTGAGATCATGTCATGGTAGCCAATGGGCGGTTGAGGTCCTTATAGCTAGTGGAAATGGTGAGAGGAGTCATAACCGGTTATGGCTCCTCAGTCACATGGTGGTACATATGGTTGGTCTGGCAACAGAGGGTCTCTTTCAAGGTGCAGTCCCTGAGAGTAATGTGTTGTAGTGGCCACCAGGTTTGGCTGTTGGTGCCCTTGAGCCGTGGATGATGGCTGAGGATAATTACAAAGGAAGTGGTGTCGCCAGACGATGTGGGTGGCGCCAAGGATCACAGCTCCAAGTGTTCAGATGTGGTATGGTTGTTGTTTGGGTGAGTGTTGTGGTTGGTTTTGTTGCATAATTTGCACGAGTTATTTATACATGTTTTGTATTTCTGTTAATAAAACGACTGCTGTGGCCATTTAATCCAGCCTCAGTGTGTTTTTTTTGTTTGGGTATAAATATGGTGTGGGTGGGGGATAGTTGACCATAAGGGTAGGGTTTCTTGGGCATTTGCCATAAGTCGGCAGTGCTTCCGATCATGTCATGGTACATTATCTGCAAACTTCGGTTTTCCTACAACTGTAGATGGAAAACATCAACCATTACTCTTTCTGTGACTGGTGTTGCCTCATTTATCAACACTGTCCCTTGACAATAACCTGTGGACAAAGTGCCCCTCTATTTGGACCCCTGGCAATCAGCTGTTATCTTTGGGAAATCCTGACAGTAAGGGCGAAAAAAGGTGGTAGTAGACCAGTTCTATAGATGTATGAACAGACACACTCCAAACTTTGGCGCGATAAGCGGCGGCACAAAACTTCTTAGTGTGCCAAAGATTAGTGGCGTTCTGGGGGTGTCGCACCTCATTCATAGAATTAGACACATCTATGATTATTTGACACCAAATCTAAGCGTAGAACAGTTAGAACAGCCAGACCAGGGTAAAGGTGATGCCTGAGACAGTTTTGTCATAATGGCACTAGACTGCGCCTGTATGTATGACCTGCAGAAGAACAGCCAGACCAGGGTAAAGGTGGTGCCTGAGCCAGACTTGTGGTATTGGCTCTACACTGCTCCTGTATGTATGACCTGCAGAAGAACAGCCAGACCAGGGTAAAGGTGGTGCCTGAGCCAGACTTGTGGTATTGGCTCTACACTGTCCTGTATGTATGACCTGCAAAAGAACAGCCAGACAAGGGTAAAAGTGGTGACAGAGCCAGACTTGTGGTATTGGACTACACTGCCCTGTATGTATGAACAGCAGGAGAACAGCCAGACCAGGGTAAAGGTGGTGCCTGAGCCAAACGTGTTGTATTGGCTCTACACTGCCCTGTATGTATGACCTGCAGAAGAACAGTTTCATACATTCTGGCGCATTCTACACTGCCTTAAAGCTATTTAAAACTGTCCCGTCAGCACCAATGGTAATATATGCCGCTCTAAGTGTTTCATTACCCTGCAATGTCACCACATGAGAAATGAAGCACTACACAGTGTTCAAATCAATGGGTTTTCTGTGGTATGCAGGGCAGGATGGGTCACCCAGAGCCTGAGATGCACTTTGTAACTGCTCAACTCTCTGGCCAACAGCAAATGGTCCTAGAAATCAGCAACCCCTAGAAATAACTCTACTAGAGTATGTGAAAATAAGTTTTCTATATCCAAGAACCTTTTTAAGAGAAGACAGGATATAATATTATGAATTAGCATAAAATCATATTGTTTCTCTGACACCATAAAGTTAGCTTTACTATATAAGTCCTATATGTCTTTTTTTAATTGCACTTTATGTTTAATGACCATTGCTGAACATAATGGGCGACATGTATGAACAGGGCTGCGCCAGAAGTCTTGTGTCTTTTCAACCCGAAAACCAGCGCAGCCCCGTTCGCTCTATTTTTATCCAGGTACACTCCAATATCAGGTGCATTACAGAGCGCACACGGCACTTTGTAATGCGCCTGAGATCGAGGGCGTGCTGGAGGCGTGTCACACTACAACTTTATTAATCTACACATTTATGTATTTAGTACGGCAAATCCAGGTTCATTACTGCTAGAACAGGTAGAGCGCTTTAAAAGTGCTTTACCTGATCCAGAAGTGTCGCTTAGACACTAAATCTACGACCTGCAGTTGAACAGGTCCGTAGATTCAGGCGCATTCTACGCAACAAATGCGAGCAAAAAAATGGCGCCTGGATGCCAAAAATCATACATGTCATCCAATGTGTTAGAGTTCTGTCATGATGATGACTGTGTATTGAAGAGGAGGAACACTCTGCCATCTACTGTTAAATGATTTTTTTAATGTTGTTTTTTCTGAAGATTAAAACAGTTACAATTATTCATCAACTGATTTGTACTTTCATGTCGTCTGAACTTCCTTTTGGTGGCATGCCAAGTATGCACAGATCATCCCTGTGTCATTACATAGGCTCTCAGCCTTAATCTGTGTGAGCATGCACTGTCTACAGGAGCTTGCCCTGAAGTTCCTCTTTTTGCCAAACATGTGCGAGTCACTGACAGACCATTGGAACTTCCAAAAAATAATGAAATTGCATTTATTTGTGATGTCAGTGATGACTAGGACTTGTATGAGAAAACACAGGCATGTGGTCTGAAATCCTAGCCACCCATTCCGCAAGAGTTCTTAAAAAAGTGTCTAAAAGCTTCAGGAGTTCCAATTTTAAATGAGAAACACTTAATAGGTATGTGAATGTACAGTTGTAGTGCAGTTTCAATATCAGAATATTTTAGGGGTTAAAAAAACAAACCATTTTAGGGCAATCATTTTAAAATCAAGTGAATATCGTGAGCTCTTTTTAGTGTCCCTCTAACCATTTCTAAATATGTTTTTGCTTTGTGGCACAACCATTATCTTGCTGAAAGAGGCCATTTGACATTGAACAATGCTGAAGGATGGATTTGGTGTGACACAATATCTAGGTAGATGGTACATATCAAAGTAACATCCATATAAATTCCGGGACCCAGGGTTTTTCAGCAGAACATTTCCCAGAGCATCGCTCTGCCTTCCCCAGCTAGTGTATCCTCGTGTCTTCTCTTTCCACGGTAGGCTATGTTTTATGGCCCTGTTTTATGGCCCTGTTCTGACATGCCCATTGTAGGCATTTTGGCAGTAGTTGGGGATCAGCATGGGGACTCCCATAACCTGTCTATGACTAGAAGCCCCTCATACAACAAACTGTGATGCAAGCTTCCTATTATATATTAGCTATTCCCATCTCACTGATTAGCTGTTCTTACCTCCTGCTTACCCACAACCT
Organism: Phyllomedusa bahiana; assembly: GCA_025379985.1. Taxonomy (NCBI): domain Eukaryota; kingdom Metazoa; phylum Chordata; class Amphibia; order Anura; family Hylidae; genus Phyllomedusa; species Phyllomedusa bahiana. The sequence goes on from JAODAL010028155.1 coordinate 11,866, forward strand.
CTCTCAGCTGTAGTAGTCCTGGTCAGGATGGTGCTTGTTTATCTTTCTTACTGACAAACTTTAACCCATACATGCCAACTCTCCCGTTTTTGGCGGGGGGGTCCCGCTATTTGGGGTCCCCTCCCGCCCTCCCGGGGGAGTTGGCATTCCTCCCGCCGCCAGCAGGCGGCGGGGGTTCTTTAAATGGCCGCGGCGACAGAGTAGCGCTAGTGCGCTACTCTTGCGCCGCCGGGCCGCTCCTAAAGGCGGGTGAAGCGGCCGCTGCGCCCGCTTCACCCGCCCGGAGTCTCGCTGTGCAGGGAGGAGGCAGGAGGGATCGTTCCTCTCCTCCCTCCTCCCCCTGTATGTCCGGCACCGGTGTGTGCGCCGCACATACAGGTCAGCGGCACAGGGGGAAGTGACACGCGGCTGTAGGGGAGTGACGCGCGGCTGCTCTCACTTCCCCCTGCGCCGCTGAGGAGATCGTCCGGAGCGGCCGTGCTGCAGGAGCCTGGTGAGGTAAGTGGATTTTATTATTTTATTTTTATTAGCTATATGGGGGGCTCTGCCTGGCAACAATGGGGGCACTACCTGGCAAACAATGGGGGCACGAACTGGCAAAACAGGGGGCACTACCTGGCAAACAATGGGGGCACTACCTGGCAACAATGGGGACACCTACCTGGCTAACAAAGGGGGGCACCTACCTGGCTAACAAAGGGGGGCACCTACCTGGCTACAGAGGGGGCATTTACTTGGCTACAAGGGGGCATCTACCTGCTACGCGCGCCGCCCACTAATGTCTCCTGCTTTTTCGTTTTCAAAAGTTGCCAACTATGCTTTAACCCTTTAGATCTATGAAGCCTTGTGTCCTTGTGTCAGCTGATTGACACTGCATGCTGTTTTTGTAGTCTATGATCTACAAGAACACCCAGATCTTTCTCAACAAGCAATTCTCCGAGTTTTTCTCCCTCTTGGACATATGATGCCTGAAGATTATTCGTACCCAGACGCAGAACCTTACATTTATCCACATTGAACCTCATTTGAAAAGTGGATGCCCCAACATTCAGTGTGTCCAGGTCTGCTTGGAATTTATGAACATCTTCCATTGATTGCACTACTGTCACGGGTGGTCCCGCAGCCGTAGGTCGGCTGCGGGCACGTCTGGGTCCCGTCGGTCCCCCCCTGCTCCAGGGTTGAGTGGCGCCGCGGTCAGCATGTCGGCCGCACTCGCGTCCCCGGGAGCAACTACTTACCCAGCCACGCTGCTGTCTCTGTGCGGCCCCCTAGCGCGCGCAGCAGTTCCCCTAGATTTAAAGGGCCAGCGCGCCAGTAATTGGTTAATTTCTGGCCACTGGCCCTATATAATATTACCACCTCCTCGCCGGATCTATTGTGCCCTTAGCCATTAGAGAAAGCATTCTAGTATGGGTCCTAGTGTCTTCTTCGTTCCTGACCCTTTGCTACATCTCTCGACCACGAACCTTTGCCGACAGCCCTGACCTGTCTGCCCGTCCACGACTACGAGTTTGGTGTTACGATTCGGTACCTCGCTGCATCTCGGCTGCCACCACAGGCTAGTCACGCTGGGAGTAGTGACCTGGTAGGACTCCCGCCGCAGCAAGTCCATCCTGCTTTGCGGCGGGCTCTGATAAAAACCAGGACCTACTTAAGCCCTGCTCCCGGGCGTGGCCGTTACCATCGCTTGCCGTGGTGCAGAGGATCCACTTCCCCAGCCATTACAACTACACTACATAGATTGGTGTCATCTGCAAAAATAGAAACAGTAATATTAATCCCCTCCACTATATCATTAATAAATATAGTTGTGGGGATTAATAGCACTGTTTAATATATTTCAATATATTTATTATGTCATACAGAACCCATCTTTTCTCCAAACTAAATAACCCTAATCTTTCTGGGTATTGCAGTCCACCCAGTCCTTTTATTTTTTTGTTGCCCATCTTTGAACCTTTTCAAAGCTCTACAAAGTCTTTCTTGTGCACTGGTGCCCAAAACTGTCCACAATATTCCATGTGTGGTCTGACCAGTTACTTGTATAATGGGAAAATGATGTTCTCATCATGTGCATCTATGCCCCTTTTAATACACCCCATGAGCTCATTTGCCTTGGCAACTGCTGCCTGACACTGACTTCTACAATTAATTTTACTGTCAACTAGGATTCCCAAATTCTTCTCCATGTCACTTTTACCCACATTTTTCCATTTAGCAAGTAATCATGGAATGGATTTTTCCTTCCTATGTGCATAACCTTACATTCCCCCCACGTTTATAACAGGGATTTAGTCCGAGGATGTACCATTAATCACCACCCTTCGTTTTTTATCATTGAGCCAGTTACTTACTCACTTGTAAACTTCTCCCCCAGTCCAGGCATTCTCATTTTACTTATCAACCTTTTATATGGCACAGTATCAAATGCTATAGAAAAAATCCAGATATTTGACATCCAATGCCTCACTCCAATCCAGTCTAGAACAAACCTATGAAGCACCAGTCCTTCATAAACCCATGCTGCAACAAAAGTTATACATTTATTTTAAGTGAGATACCCCAGGATAACATATATTTAAAAACCTTCAAACAATTTACCTACAACAGAGATTAAAATTTACCAGTCTATAGTTTCCAGGATTACTTTTTAACCACATTTTTGGTACCACATTTGCTATGCACCAATCTTTTGAAAAATATCCTGTTACTATAAAAATTAAAAAATAAGGGCCTATCTATCACACGATTTAACTCCCTTAGGACATGAGGGTCTATACCATCAGTACCTGGTGATTTGTCTATTTTAATGTTCTTAAGGCGGAGCTGCACTTCTTCTTGGGTTAAACAAGAAACATTTTTGGTGGAGTTTACATCATCACCCAATAAGAAGGTTATTTTATTTGGTAAATATGGTGCATTGTTTAATAGATTTGCTTTTTCCTCATTGCCCTCTACAATATCTCCATCACTACTTTTGAAAGGGCAAATATTTTTAGTTTTAATCTTTTTACTATTTATATATTAAAAAGATTAATCAACCTAAACCTTTGTTTCTCTGTCAGGTTTGTTAGTCAATATTAAGTCCAAAAGGGTCTTTCCTCTAGTCTGCTCCTGCACCAGTTGGGAAAGGTTATTATATTTAGTTATTGACAAAACCCATTCCATTTATGAGAGCCACAGGTTTTAGTTTCCCGATTTATCTCTGGGTAGTTAAAGTTGCCCTTAATAACAACCTTATTATTATTATTAGCTGCCTTGTCTATTTGCCTGAGGAGTACATCTTCTATGTATTCTGTTATATTTGGTGGCCTATAGCAGACTGGCTCACAGAAAAAAATATCCCCAGTAAAAAAAGACCTAACCTTTATTGATATGCATTAAAAAATATATTTACAATATCTGTGACAGATTAGCACATCTGTGCCAAACAAGACCATACATGTAATCACCACAGAAAAAATAGTAATTTCCAATTTATAGTAAGCCGGAAGTAACCAATCACATAAATTACAGATGCATGTGTATGTTTCCTTCTTGCATATTTAAACCTATGGCAGACCCCTAATACAATTTTATTATTGTTATTACCCCCATGTCTATCTGCCCACAATGACTCCACATGTTCATTTCCTGTATCTATATTTTCCTGTAGTGTTGGCTTCACACAGGATTTTATATAACGACATGCACTTCAACCCCTTACGGTGTTTACGATCTCTCTTAAATAAACTGTATCCCTTAAGGTAAGCGTCCAGTCATAGGTCTCATCCAGCCATGTCTCAGTTATCTGCACTATGTTATATTTTTCTTCAGCAATAAATAATTGCAGTTCATTAATTTTATTGCCTGGCATTGGTCGGCATGCAATTTAGAGTTATATTGGTTCTTATTTTTTATGTCTGTACTTATTTACTATTACACCCTTCCCTCCACTCAGCCCCTCTGATTTAATTCTAATTACCAGCTCTATATCTTCACCATTTTGCACGTTACACGTGTAGTTGTCCTCCCCCAAGTCCCTAGTTTAAGTACTCTTCCTGTTTTTTCCCCTAATATAGCTGCACACTCCCCATTTAGGTGCAGGACGTCCCTGCCACAGAGTCTGTAGCTAAGACAGAAGTCAGCCCAGTTCTCCAAAAACCCAGATCTACACCAATTTTTGAGCCAGTTATTCACCTCCCTAATCTCCCACTGCCTCTCTGGTGTGGCCCATGGTACAGGTAATATTTCTGAAACTACTACCTTGGAGGTCCTTGCCTTGAGCTTTTGCCCAAAGTCACTGAAATAATTTTCAAGGACACTTCACTGACCTCTAACTTTGTCATTGGTGCCAATTTGGATCATGACAGCTGGATTCTCACCAACCCCACCCAGTAAATCTGTCAACCCAATTCTCAATATGTCGAACTCGGTCCCCAGGAAGACAGTGTACTGTTCGATGATTTTGGTCTTTTTTTTCTCTTGAGAACAAGCACTTCATATAATTATTTCATCAAAAATAGTAAAATAGTGGTTTACTTATGTCAAACTGCATTGCGTCCCTTAGATTCAGTCACTTAGTTCCCATTTCGGACAGTGAGGAGATGCCCAGATACTAGCTGAGTCGCACACCTGCTGCAACGTTTTGAGGGTTATAGTCTGTAGTGGACATTGGATGTCTTTTGCGGTTTGAACTGTTTGTTGAATGCTTTTTGATAGATTGCCCTGTCTGTTCCACTAAAAATTGAGTCCCCAAATGCCAGCACCTCTCTAGCCTGCCCTACATTCCTATTCCCCACCTTACTGGAGCAGACAGTTGGTGCTGATAGCCCAGTCCTAAATCGCTTTAAGACCATGTAGAATGCGCCAGAATGTATGAACCTGTTTTTCTGCAGGTCATACATACAAGCGCAGTCTAGTGCCAACAAGACAAGTCTGGCTCAGGCACCACCTTTACCCTGGTCTGCCTGTTCTAACTGTTCTGCACCTAGATTTGGCATCAAAGAATCATAAATGTGTCTAATTCTATGAATGTGGTACGACTCCCCCAAAAAATGCCCCTAATCTTTGGCACATTAAAAAGTGCTTATCGCGCCAAAGTTTGGCATGCGCCTGTTCATACATATATAGAACAGGTTTACTACTGCTTTTTGCGTCAGAAAACTGGTGCATCTCTGTTCATACTTTTTGCCTTTGGAGTTTCCACTGAATAGTTTAATTGTCATGTTGTATGTATTCTTACGATCAGTACATGTACAAGATCCAAAAAATACTGCCACGTTATCACTGCATGTCACCACTATATAGTGACTAATACCATTATGATATTATTGACCAAACCAGTATATCAAGACCAATAATACCAGTAAAAACAATATACAAAGACCAAATAATACTGCCACATATCATTACCATATTGTGACTAATACCATCATAATGTTACTGATCAAACCAGTATACCAAGACCTATAATATCAATAACAACAATATACAAAGACGTTAGGCGACTATGGCACTAAGGATTCGGCAGGGAACAGAGGAAAAGGCAGGGTTAAATAGGATCAGCACCCGGTGATACCCAATCACTGGTGCGTGAGTCCTTTGAATTTACAGAGCCGGCATGCGCATGCCCTAGAGAGTGGGGACGCACACACTGGCCAGCAGAGACAGCGCAAGGAGTGAGGAGAGGAGAGTAGCTGGTCACAGCATCCGAGCAGTGGGTGTGACCGTGGCCCGACATGCAGGTCGCAGGGACACCCGCAGTGGATGTATGGCTGCGCCCATAACCTAGCATCACGGCCGGTAGACAAGGCATTTTGGTGCCCTAGGCAAATACGGTCAATGGCGCCCCTCCCCCTCCCTCCTAAAAAATGGTGCCCTTCCTCCCCAAAAAATGGTGCCCTCCTTCACTAATTTCTCTCCACCCTCTGCATCAGTTCCTAGCCCACACTGCACCAGTTACTATCCCCCTCTGCACCACTCTCCACCTCTGCTCCAGTTCTTCCCTCCTCTGCTCCAGTAACTCTCCCCCTCTGCTCCCCCTCTGCTCCAGTAACTCTCCCCCCTCTCCAGAAACTCTCCCCCTCTGCCCCCATTTACCCCCTTCTCTGCACCATTTCCCTTCCCCATCTGCCCATTTCCCCTTTCCCCTCTACTCCTTATTTCCCCCATCTGCACCAGTTCCCCCTCCCCTTCTGGCTCCTTCCTCTCCCTCTTTTCCTTTACTCTCCCCATCTCACCATTCCTCCCCCCCTCGCTCCAGTTATCCCCCTCCCCATTACTCTCCCCATCCACCAGTTCCTCCCCCTCTGCCCCCAGTTACTCTCCCCCCCAAACCCCCCCGCCCATTTTTTTCCCCCCCCCCTCCCCCTCTGCTCCATTCACCCCCCCCTCAATTTAAACCCCCCCTCTCCCCCTTCCCCCCCTCTCCTTTTTCTCCCCCTCTCTTTCCCGCCCCTCTCCTTATCCCCCTTTTCTCTTTCCCCCCCCTCGTTCTCTCCCCCCTCCCTTCCCCCCCCTTTTTTTATTTCCTCCAGTTCACCCCCCCTCTCCAGTTCATCTCCCCCTCTGCTCCCTTTTTTCCCCCCCCCCCCATTTTTCATCCTTAAACCCTGTCGTTGGCTGTGTTTGTGAAATGTGCCGATTCCCTGTTTTTTTGTTTCAAAAAAAAGGATTTTTGCAGAAGAATTGGGTGTGCCTAAATACTCTTTTGGAAGATTGAAATTTTTAATTGTCCTTTTTTTTTTTCTGAGCACCCCCCTCGCATTTTAAAAGGGAAATGTTTTATCACTATATAGGACTACAAGATTATACCTGCCACCTCGTTTTGAAGGGAAATTTGTTTTGGGTCTTCTCAAAGACTATAAAACGGGGATGCACCCGCGAATCTGAATCCAGCTTATGACATCACCCGGCGTGCTGACACAAATGGCAAAGGTTAAAAAAACTAAATGGGCGAATTTCCCGAAATTCGGTTCGCTCTTTTCGCCAAAATTTCTCGGCAAAAATAACTTCGTTCCGAATTACTTGGACAAACCTTAAAAAACAGCTATTTCCAGGCTGCACCCGAGCCGCAGGGTGCTGTAGAACGTTGTGCCATGCTTAAATATGCAGAGGGAGCTTGGTTTGTCTTCATACAAGTTGCTGTTTTAGTAGACATGCACATGACTCCCGCCGCTCTTAAATCGCTTCATATAAAATTCCCTGGGCACTTAAGAGGGCAAAACTGACCAAAAAACTGGAAAAGGGGGAAAGAAAACCCATTTAAACATGGGGAAACACAGCTGGAAAAAACAAGCCGGGGGGCTCAGGGGGCAACATCAATGCAGAGTGTGGAGGGGACGGCGGCAGCCACACAGCATAAAAGGGCAGGAAAAGTGGGACAATGGGTATTTTTGGAAGGGGGCAAAAACAGGGGTAAGCCCAAAGGCACAATGACACAGGTGTAGGTTACGGGGCAGCCCACACAGCTGCATGAAGGGCATACAGTGGGCCCCCACATTCAAAAAAGGGGAAAAAAAAAGGAAAATAGGCCACAGAGTGGGACAATGACCAGTTTGTAAAGGGCACGGCAAACAGCAAACAGCCAGCATGAGGTCAGAAAATGGCACAAGGGAAAAATATTTTAAAGGGAGCAGCCACAGCAGCAGCAGGGGGGTAAACAGGGCACAATGACAAGTGTGTGGTTTACGGGAAACAGCCAAGCACAGCATGAGGGCAAACAGTGGGAAATGGGCAGAGTTGTAGGGCACACAAACAACCCCCAGCAGCAGCAAGAGGTCAGACGTTGGGACAAATGACAGGGGCGGGTAGGTCACGGGAGCATTTAAAAGCACAGCAAGGGGGTCAGAAAAGTGGCAAAAAAAGACTTTTTGGAGGGGGCAAAAAAAGGGGTTTGGGGCCCCAGATTTGGGCAAAAACACAGTGTGGAGGTTTAAAGGGACAGCCCCAAAAAAGCAAACATGAGGGGCAACAGTGGCACAATTTACATTCTGGGGAAAAATTTGGGTAAAACAGGGGTAAGGGCCCCAAAAGTGGGAAAAATGGGCACAGTGGGGAGGCCACGGGACAGCCACAGCAAAACATTAGGTCAACAGTGGCACAAAACTTTTTGGGGGGTTTCAAAAACCCGAAAAAGGCCACAAGGGGGGAAAAATGGGCACATGTGTTTGGGCACGGCATTTAGGGCCCCAGCAGCAAACGATGAGGTCAAAACAGTGGCCAATGGGCACAGTGTGTAGGTCACGGCAAACAGGCCCCAGAACAAGCCCTGATCAGACAATGGGCCCAAAACAAAGTATCTAGGTCACAGGCATCAGCCCCCAGCACACATGAGGTCAACAGTTGGACCCCTGACCCAGTGTGTTTTGGGCACGGCACAGCCCAGCAGCAGCAGGGGGTCAAACATGGCACAATGACATTCTGGAGGTGGGAAAAACAGAGTAGGCCACAGAGTTTGGGGCAATGACCCAGTGGGGTCACGGCAAACACCACAGCACAGCAGAGTCAAAAAGTTTCACAAAGACAAAAATTTTAGGGCACCGGGATCACCACAATGCACGCAAAGAGGGCAGACAGTGGCACAATAAAATTCAAGGTGGGGAAAAACAGGGAAAAGGGCCCCAATGGGACAAAGACACAGGGGGTAGGCCCCCGAGCCCGCCACAGCCATCATGGGTCAAAATTTGGGACCCAAACACATTCTGGGTGCAAAAACTGGATTTGGCCCCAGAAATGGCACAAAGACAGAGGGAAAGGGGGTGCGGGGCGGGGCAACGCATGAGGTCAGAGGAGTGGGACAAAGACAAAAAGGGGTTGGGGGTCCACGGCAGCACCCCAGCACAGCATGAGGGCCGAAAAGTGGCCCCAAAAAAAAAAAATTTACAGATGTGGAGGTGGGGGGCAATACCAAACCCTGGTAAAAGATGGGGTGGCAGATGGAGAACTTCAGCAATGTGTGCATCGGGCGGGTGGCGGCATCAGAATATGCTAGGCAGGTAGTTTGAACCCCAACTCTTTTCTCACATTTTGGGTGGGGCGTAAAGCTGATGTAGTCGACGCCTAAGGCATTGGGTGTGAAATCCGGGGTCGTCCACCCTGATTCATCTTGAAAAGGTCAGTCGTTTCCCTTTCCCGGACAAGGGGGTTCTCCTTTGGGGTAACATGGCCCCCGCCGCACTAACACCCCCCCTTATGCCACACTACGGGCCCGGGGCAGGACACTTCTCCACTGCAAACTCCCAAGGGGCGCCACACACCATTTTGGCTGCCCAGTAGTCCAGCGATCTTCTAACGGGGAGGGCAAGTGTTTTTCCAAGTAGGCCACCACCTGTTGGTTCCGGGGTCTGCCCCGGGTCCTGCGCTGCGGGCGACTGCCCCCCCTCACAGGCGGTAAGGAAACCTCATCATGACCCCAAACTTAGTTGCTGCTGAGGGAGCGGGTACTCCCCCACCCCCCCCCCTTCCCCCGCAGCCCGCATAGTACTTGAGCCAAGAACCCCCCGGGTCAGACCTTAAAGGGGGGGGTGTTTGCGGGTCTCTGCCTCGTTTTCCCACCTCCACTACCTCCCCAGCTGCTCCGCTCCTCCCTCTTGTCACCGGGGTAAAAATCCACTCATTTCACCAAAAATGCTTCTCTCCAATGCCCCCTCCTCCTCCCCTCCATTTCACCCCCACCGGAATCTTTGGCCGCAGTTTAGTCCCCACGTCTCCAGTCCCCTCCCAACAATTTTCAGCATCTGTTCCGGGACATGAAGCAGTAATGAGTTTTTCATCCCGTAGTCCTGGCACTGACAAAAAACGTGGCCTCCCGAAGCCTCACAAAGGGCAGGTGTCACCAGAGCTGCCACTGGCTTACACAAATTACACAGGGGTCCCCCTTCCCGCCGGGATCACAAAAATCGAAAGGGCCTTTCTCTGACAAACAGTCGGCCAACAGTGCCGGCTGAATTCCAACGGTGGAAAAACCATATAAAAATTTTTGGGGGAGGCCTTTGCCTTGGCAACTCGAGGAGGGTGTTCCTGGCTTGTAGGAAGGGATAAGGCATGCACATTTCCGGGGCCATTTTCAAATCTTCTGAAGATCGGGGGAAGACTTCGGGAAACCCTTTTCACAACCAATTAAACACTGCGCCAGCAGGCCCCTGGACCATCCCTCCCGTGCAGCCACCAATTTTTACTCCCATTGTCCGTCCCCAGGGTTCCTATTTGCGTTGCGCAGAGAAAGCCACACATCGATTTCTTCTGCCACGCAACATTTCCTCCCCCGTGTACTTTGTTCCCGGGCAAGCCAGTTAGAACTGCGTGACACCACCCGGCCCTACACATTTGGTATGATGGAGCATACTTTGGAGGCTAATGGGGGGGGGTGGGGAGGGGGAGGGGGACATTGGGGCAGGGGCCGCAGTTGACAACTGGGGGAAAAGCGCGTCTCCGCCAAGTTTTTGGGTCCTTGGGCCCAACACTTCCCCCGTGGGCCCTAAAGGACTTACGGCCTTGACCCTATTACAGCTCCAACTCCCGCTGCCCTGCACCTTTGGAACAAAAGATAACCCAAGGGCTGGCCCACCTTTTGTTCTACATATTTAGAAGTGCTGGTACTCCCTTTTTGGAAAAGAATTACGGCTTGGAACTCTCCACCGGCTCGGCACAAGCCTTTAGTTCTCTGAATGGTGAAAGAGTCCCCCATTTGGAAAGGGAGGGACTGCAGCACCACAATTTGGACAGGAGTACGCCAGCTTCTGCACCTTAGGATGGTTGGACGCATACTGTTGTCTCTTTGCAATCGCCTCGCTGAACGACTGCTGAGCCATGAGTACGAGGAGCAGGAACATTTTGGACCGGGGAGAAGTCAAAGAAAAAACAGCCCCCTTTTTGCAGAGGTGGGGAGCCTTGACTGGCTGCAAGGGCATGCGTGCCACGGGGCGCCTGCGGGCTGCGGGCTGGCGGCGCAAGGAGGGACCACCACATCTGAGCCACTTTCTCCCGGGCCCCACCGATGGTGACGCTGCATGTGTTGACGCAGGGCCGTGGTGCCAACGTTATCCCCTGGCCACGCTTCACTTTCTGCTTACAGATTCTACATACACCCATATTCGGCTCCTCCGGTGTCTTAGCAAAGAACTCCCACACCCGCTGATATCGGATTTTACCGCCAACGCTCCCACTGAGTACTACTGCCGCCGCTGCCTCGCTGAGCCCCTGTGCAGCTACTTTCTTGGGCCTGCGAAGCGGGTTTTTTACCCCGTGGCCGCTTGGCTCCCGACCCACACTGCTGATATCCTGCTGACTCACGGCCACACGACCCCCTTGCTGGGTGCGCCGCTGCCTGACGCGCAAGCGATGCCCTCTTCTCCTTACGATGATGAAGCCCCGCTTCACCCGGGTCCCAAGTGCGGTCGGCAACATCATCATCTATTTGTGTTTTTATTGTCACTGCTGTCCGCATCACCGGGCTTTGGAAAGCAGAGGCTGAACCCTCACAACATGACCTCCCATGCCACTCTCAACATCTAAAACTTTGCGCCCACTGCAAGAAGCAGGGATATTGGCCCCAATTTTCTTCGCTGCCCAAATACTGCTGACTGCCCTCCTCAAATTGTTCATCCTTGCTAATATAGTGGCGCTGAGCCCAACCACATAGTAGATCTCTGGCTGAGGAACCGATGGACAGAGGCGGGTTGAGGACAGATGAGGGCCGCTGACCCCTCTCCCGGCCATGCCAACTAAGGGTTGTGTCCTGACGTTCCCACCGACTCTTGGCTGGGTTGTCAGATGTCATCTGGGAGGAAGTGATGACCTAGTCAACCAATCAAGACCCTTGGGTTGCTGATCAACCCCGGGCTGCTAGATGACAGCGGCAGTTTCGGCCTCACCGAGTGACCCCTGCTGACGACGTCCCCCTTGCGTGCTGGCGACCTGGGCCTGTTCAGGAATGTTTTGTGCCACTGCCACTCGCGGGTGCAGAGCCTGCCCCCCTCTCTGTCTACATACTGTTTGTTCAAAAATGTACAGACACTGTTTTGATGAAGGATATCTGTATATGATAAATATACACCCGTATTTGACTCCAAATGAACCCAGTAACAAGCTGGTAACCCCTTGGGATAAAATTGCGCTCCAAAATGGCCCGAAAAATTTACTTGTATGGCCGTTTAAAAACTCTGTGTATTTTACGAATGTAAAGGCTTAATTAACCTTCGATATGAAATTGCTACAGAATTTCTTCTGTGGCGGTGAAAAAAGAGTTTCTTTACTGAGGGGCAACTGCAAAAAATACTTATTAACCCTTGATGTAAATTGCGCCAAAAATTTAGCCACCACAAACTACTACTTTGTAGCGTGTTACAATGCCGTGTTTTAAGCTACACAACAAGAGTAAAAATTGTAATTAACCTTTGCTTGTGAATTAGCACAGGAAAACATGTATATAATTGGCGTGAAAATGACGGTTTTCCCTTTGGGGTCACCACAGCTGAAAAACAACGCTAATTAACCCCTGGATGTAAATTGCGCCAAAGAATTGAGCCACCAAAACTACTAGCTTTGTAGCGTGTTTACAATTGCCGTTTTTTTACGCTACACAACAAAAGATAAATGTAATTAACCTTTGCTTGTAATTATCTACAGGAAAAATTTAAAATTTTGGCAGTGAAAATGACGGTTTTCTTGAGTGACCACAGCTGAAAAACAACGCTTAATTAACCCCTGGGTGTAAAATGCCCCCAAAGAATTGAGCAGCCAAAAATGAAGTGGTATTTGTATTGTAAAAACGCTGTTTCTTTAAATGAATACAATAGGAACTGGCTTAGATCCCCCTTGGATATTCAATGTGCTGTAGCAATAGGGTTTAAATGTATATGCAGCTGCAGTGGACCACACTGGATTTCAGATCCAATCCCCCAAAAAAATCAAAATAGAACGATAAAAAGCAGCCCTCTGAGACAAGTAACACCCCCCCCAAAAATCGCTGATATAAAAATTTTTTCCCTTCAGTAAGATATCAGCCAAAAGCAGCACCTTCCCTAGTCAGTACAGTGAGAAAGTGTAAAGCTCCCAGCGCGCCCCCGGGGACTTATAAAGTGCGGTGACGCACAAAATCCCCCGCCTCTGTTTTGGTTTCATCCCTGCACTGTTACGGGCCCTATCCCCTTTCTTCCCCCCGGTTCCTTTCCCCCAAAGAAACGCCATGTGCTCGCAGCCATTTTTTCAATAAAAAGCACATTTCCCGTTCCCCGAAGAACCCCAAATTTAAAAATTCGTTCAGAACCGAAGTTTTCCTGAAATTCAAAACAAGTCCACTTCTTTAAATCAATTCGCCCATCCTATTTGTAACCCAGCCCCTTTTGGGCCCCTTTCAGAAAGCCCAAATTCGACTGGGGGAATGATAGGAAAGGGGAAAAGCCCGGGTTTTCCCCCCTATATAGAAAAAAAGAGACCCTGCCAAAACCGGACACACCCTTTTCCGAACCGTTTAAACCCCCCTTTTTTTCCCGAGACAATATGCTGGAGAAGTCCGTGCAATGGGAAAATGTTTTGGGAAGAAGGGGGCTGAAAAAGGCGGGAGCAGAAGGGAAGACCAGGCAGGGGAAAAAAAGGAGTGAAAACTTAAAAAAACCGGTCATTACCACCCAAAAAACAGCTTTGAGGGGAAAAGGGGGTCTGTGAGAAGTCCTTTCCCAATGTGAGCCCAAATGAGTTTTTGAGAATAGGCAGGGGTTCCCGCGGGGTCCCCCATTTTGGAGCGAGGCACTTGTTGCAAGCAAAAGGGGTTTCAAGTTTCCCAAAAATTTCTTTAACGTCTTTAACAAAAAAACTGGCCACCAGAAAAAACAAAGATACAAGTAGACAAGAATTTTAAATACTGGGGGAGGGCCCGGCACCCAAGAGCAATGTCCCTATCTCAGAATCTTCCTCTGTAGCGCAGGGCGCAGATAATTTCTTCCCGGGGGGGGAAACACATTGATTTTCTATGGGAGCTGCGAAAAACAGGCATTCAGGAGGTAGAATGTGCAGTGGAGCTGCCTATTCGCCAAAAACATCAGAAGCATGGGAGAGGTCATCATTCTTGATGTTGTGGATCAAGAAGTTCAACCATGAGAAGAAGAGGAAACATCTGGTTCGACATGGTTTCAGATGTTGAGCCGACTAGAGGAACAAGAAATTCTTGTGATCGATGAATATATTAACCAGATGACAAGCTCCCTCCAGGAGGTGGCGCAACTCTTCCAGGGCCAGCTTTATTGTAGTTCACGATCCCTGATAGCATAATTCTTCTTCGCAAGGAAAATTTTTGGGAGAAGACTCCACGTAACGGTCTTGTCTTTCAGATTCTTCTGCGTGAGGAACACCCCAGCACGCACAGAAGAGGCATCAACTGTGAGGAAGAAGGATTTCTCTGTGTTGGGCCCGAACAAGATAATTTCATGGGAAAATTTTTAAAACCTGGAAAAGCACTTCAAACCGGTGATGGCTATAGTCTGGGGATGACATTTTTCTTGATGGGGTGAAAAAAGGGGGGGGCCCAAACCCCCATTAGAAAAATCAGAAGGGCTTTGGCGGTAATAGTTGGTGAACCCCAAGAAGCATTATATGTCCCGGAGCCTAAATGGTTGGGGCCACTGCTGGACAGCAGACAACTTGGCAGGGTAAAAATTACAGCCCTTTGATCCAGATAAAAAACCCAGAATAGGCAACTAAAACTGAGGGAAAGGGATGAACTTCTCCACTTGGCATAAAGCAAATTGTTTTTTAAAACATCAAACACTTGGTGCACATGTGTATGATGGGATTCTGGGTCAGGTGAAATGATCATGATGTCCTCCAGGTATCCGACAACACAAGAATACATGAGATCACAAAAAATTAAATTTACAAATTCTTGAAAGACCGACAAAGCATTGCACAGACTGAAAGGAAAATTACAGCTATTCAAAAACCCTTTTCATAAAATTGAACCGGTTTTCCACTTTTTCCCTTTCCCAACAAATTCGAACAAAAAATTGTAAGTTCCCCCCCCCCCCAATTTCCAAAATTTGGTAGAAAAATTGGTTCCAGGGAAAACGTCAAAAAAGCCGGTGAAAAGTTTTTTAAAAATGGATACTGTTTTTTTTCACGGTTATTTTATTGAGACCATAATAGTCAATGCAAGGGTTTAGTCAACTGTCATTCTTTCATAGAAGAACCCAGCATAGGCGGGGAAAGTTTTTCCCGGTTTAAAACCCCTTCGGGGGTTTCCCTTTTGTATATATGCCGACATCAGCTTAGTCTCTGGCACAGATAACTGGTATACCTTTCCCCAGGGGGGAAACTATTTATTGGGGCACTTTTCAAAAGGGGCAGCCCCAAAAGGGCCCAATGAGGTGAAAGGATCTCGGGCTGCTTCCCCCAAGAAAAAGGGCCACAAAGCCCTTGATACAAAGAAAGTAAACCCCATAAAAAGGTTTGGGAAAAGGCATCAGTGGAGAAGTGGGGCACAATGGGCGGGGTGCCACTAAACAGCGAGACTGGCAGTCTTGTCCCCAACGCATGACTTCACCCGTCTTCCAGTTAAGCACAGGAGCATTGCACTACAGCCATGGAAGTCCCCTGGATAATTGCTGAGGAAGAATGTAGTAACACATAGAACGTGATCCTCTCTTTATGTAACACCCCTACGTGAAGAGACACAGGTTCAGTACAAAACTGAATGGAGTCACTTAAAAGTTCAACGCTAACAGAGAGATGGGGAACAGATTTTTTCTAGATTGGGCCACCGGAGATGAAACTTTTTAAAACCAGGGGAAAAATCCCCCAAACTGGCGTGGGCGGGCAAGTTTGCAGTCTTCATGAAGCTCCTCTTGTGTAAGTCAATTTTAATTGGGGGAAATAAATAAGGAAAACGGAAATCTCGGGTTGGGCACCCTATCCTTTGGGGAAAGGGCCCCTTTTTGAAAAGTGGCTCTTAGGACTTTTTTTAAATTTCCCAAAAAAATTCTTTGGGGCCCGAGTCCGGACTGAAAGCAGGTTCAGCGGTGGTTTTTTTGGGAAAATTCCCCCAAGGGGAAATGGGCCCCCGCCAGGGGTTTCCCCCGAGAGGAGACGACATGAATTCCCCTTAAAAGCGTTCAGAGGGGAAAAATGGTTTACCATTAGTTTTAATATTCAAGGGCACGGGGTCAGAAACCCCTTTTGGGCCCCCCTAGGACTTAGTCCCCCAAACCCTTGCATTACTATCCCGGGCTCAATAAAAAAAACTGTGAAAAAAAACAAATTTTCCAAAACAACTAATCACCGTGGAGCCAGAATCTTTTCTACAATTGGACTTGTGGGGAGGGGAGCTATTAATTTTGTTCACATTTGTGAAGGTAATGAGTGGAAGATGGCCATCAATACTCATGACACCAATGGTCTTTCAAGAATTTGTAAATTACAATTTTTTTGGATAAAACCTTATTCTTGTGTTCTCGTATACCGGGGAAAAACCTGATCTTCTCTCCTACCCCGAATTTCCCCCTTTTTACACATTTGGCTAAAAGGTGAATAGGCAACCAAAACATGGTTTAAAAAAACTAAAAATTTTTATGTTTTTAAAGGGTGGGTAAAACTGTAGTCCATTTTTACAGAATTAAACCCCAAAAAAAAAAAAAATAGAGCAACACTTTAAGATTTTTTTATGGGATTTTTAACCCCCCAAAAACCCAAAAAGAATATATACTGAAAGGGAAAAGAAAGAATGAAACATGATCAAGACAACAGTTTATTTAGAAAACATGATTAAAAACATAAAGAAACTTCATCACCTCATGATAAGTGAAAGCAAGTGGTATTTTAAGCCACAAAGTATATAAAACAGGGATGTCAAAAAGCTGTTACCCCCCAAAAAGCATGCATGCAATCAATGTGTAAAAAATTACCTAAAATAATAACTATATGACCACTAAATAAGAAAAAGTGTGATACTTTAAAAGTTATTGTAAACAGATAAATGTGACAGACAAATAAAAAAAAGGGCATAAAGAAAGAGATTTTCAAGAATAAATATTCTTTCCTAAAAAAAAGTAAGAAACAAAATCGAAAAATCTCATGTTTAAATCCCCCCAAAAAAATTTAAAAAACCACATAGTTTTAAAAATTGCCCAAAATGTCAGAAAATATGTGTGATACACCTGGTAGGTGGCTTAAAAATTCTAAAAGGGCCGGCCCCATGGGTATCGCCAGTAGATGTCCAACTTCTTTAGATTTCTGGGTTACAGGGGTATGATTATATAGGGTTTTTTAAAAACTTTAGCTCAGGGGAAACCCCAGGGGGCCCAAAAGGGTTTTTTTAAAACCTCATGAGAAAAACAGTTTTCAAATTTTAAATTTACCCGGAGCTTTTTGTTTCCCACGCTGAGTACAAAAGAATAAAAAATTTTATGGGGGTAAAAAACGTATTTTAAAAACCCCAAAAAAACAATGAAATATAATTTGGGGCCAAAAAAGTAAAATTCCATAGGAAATTTTTGTTTTTATAGATTTTTTAAATGTATTCAACTTTGGGGTTTTCCCTGGGTGTGCCAAAAATTAATCAAAAGTTCAAAAATCAAAAAGAAAAACCGTATTAATCTAAACATTTTGGGGAAAATTTTTCAAAAAAGAAAATCGCCCAAAACCCTTTGGGAAACCAAAAAAATCCCCGGTTTTTTGGGATGGCAGCTGCGAACTCCAGTAAAAAATTTCCCCTCCCCCCCCGGGGTGTTATAACTTTTTTTTTATCCACCAATTAAAACATGCGGCGCTCCCGGGGGACCTGGAAATTGAAGTTTAAAAATGCTTTAACAGTGTTTTTTAATTTTGGTATGCAACATTTTATTTTTACTTCTGAGTCATGAAATCCAAAACTGCCAGCTGTAACTTCACCAATAGTCCGAGCCCCCGCTCCACACAAAATAAGCAATGGTGTAATTAACCATCCAAATGCAGGGAGCTGTCCACATTTTGTGAATTCTAGGGTTTTGCATGATGTAGTAGTTTCATAGTTTCTTACGTTCCATTGTTACATAATTTGTGAAATACAAGTATTTACAATATTATTGCATGAAGTCATTGTTTTACTGTTATATACTAGTGAAAGGGAAATGACAAAAAGTGGAAAAGGACCATGTCATACAAAACCTCAAACCTAAGTCCAAACCTCCCATGAAGTCTCATTACTCTTTGGCAATATGCTTAACTTTTTTATGAAATAGGGTTGTATGATACATAAAACAGTCCCCCTACATCGGACCACCACCAAGAAAAAACAAGACGTAGATTAATGAATATCATTGGGAAATCTGATTGTGTAAGAAATGAAGATTCATTTGGGAATCAATTATTTATTTTATTTTATATAACATATGGTAAATTATAGCCATCGTGTTACTGAACACAATAAAAGAACCTCTAGGCCGCAACTGGTTTGGCATGACATCGTTTTTGCACTCATGGGAAGATCTACCGCTATTTTAAGACCCCTCTATAAAGACATAAAAAAATTCGAAACTCATTAAATATATATCTAAAACTTACGTAAAAAGTTTGTGGTAACTACTTGTTCATGGTCAACATGTTAACAGGGTTGGTTTACGGCAAAACTGCCTGTGCTGGCTTCATGCATTTTTGAAGTTTTAGTAATGGTATCTTCATTGTCAATTAAAAAATTGTAATGATATGACTGGTAAGTTTTGCAGCAATTTTTCATAGATTTTTCTAAAGACAAAAACATTTCCTTTACACTAGAATAGATTTCGATTCCTTCAGAATCACAACACAAGTTAGTCAATGAGTCTAAAATTCCAAAAATGTTTAGAATGTCATTTAAATAATGTTTACTAGCAGATAATCCACACATTTGCTTCCGCCCCATTGACTATGTTATAAGGCCTCTAGAAGTTGACCTGTTGGCCACTCACTTTTTCCATAGCGTTAGAATCCTTTGATTTTTATCCTTAAGCATGTGCATGGATAGAGTTGTGGATTGTGGAGCAATTTACAGGTTTTCACTGAAAATGGAAGTACAATGGCTAAAACAAACAAACCCCTGCTACTTCAGATCACTCTTCTAAACACAGGTAGATAATTAGATCTTAGAGTCTTCAGATGAGATGGAAACCAAGCATAAAAGCAATGTGGCATTTGCCCTTTTCAGAGAACCCACTGAGGAGTACTCATGGATTACTCTAAAGGCTTTTCACCTAAAACCATTTAATCTGCTCTCTTTGATGAGCAGATTTCTCAGTTTAGACACTGTATATGTAGCAGAAGTTTGAAGCATGTTTGCACTAGGGTAGATCATGACAAATAGTAAAATGTCGAATTTCACACTTAATGGAGAAGAAATAGACATGCTAGACAGCTTCATTTTACTTGATTCAAGAATTAATACCAGTAGGAAAAGCAGCCAGGAGATTCAACGACAAATTGCTCTTGAAAGAACAGCCTTGATGGACTTGGACAGAACCTTCAAAAGCAGAGATGTTTCCCTAACTACAAAAATCCAGCTTGTGTGAACCATGGTATTTTCAATAATGTCATATGTGTCACGATGCACGATGTGTTCCTCGCTCTGGATTATGGTCGTGCTTGTGTCTGTGTCTTCTGGGCTGGCCATCACTCACCTCTTCCCACTTCTGCTTTGCTCCCGCTCTTTGCCTCTGGCCGACACACGACTGGTTGGCAATCACTGGACGCTAGACCCTTTACTAGCTCACATCCTTCTACACTCCCTGCCAGTTTGTTGGTGTGTTTACTCTTGCTAGTTTGGTTGTTCTTTGTTACTATTCCTTTATTCTGACCCTGTGCTGTGGACTTTGACTACTTTTTGCCTGCCACCTGCTCTAACCTTCCCATCTGTGACCTGACCACACCTCCGCCTGCCTCTACTGTACCGGCCAGCACCTTGGCTGTCACTGCAAGCGGCCATGTCAGAGGTAGCGACCTGAGAGTCTCCTGTAGTGTGGCGGCTGGGTAGTGGATCCGCCGGACCACCGCAAGCGATGGTAGCTAAGCCACGCCAGGGAACGGAATCTAAGTAGCCCCCGGTTTTCACCAGAGCCCGCCGCAAAGCGGGATGGACTTGCTGCGGCGTGAGGCTACCAGGTCGCCCCCCCCTGCGGTGGCGGCCGAGGTGCAGCGTGGTACAGAATCGTAGTCCGAGAATCGTAGTAGTGGGCAGGCAGAAGGTCAGGGCAGGTGGCAATGGTTCGTGGTCGTGGACAGGCAGAAGGTCAGGGCAGGCGGCAGAGGTTCGGAGTCGGGAAACGTAGCGAGAGGTCTGGTACACGGTAAAGCAGGAATACACTTTAAGGGAAACGTTTTTCTCTATGCTGGGGGCAAGGGTAGAACCAGCGGGGAAGTACGTGGGGGGCAACACAAAAAAAGGAACACACCCCCGGAAAAATTTCCCCCCTTTAAACCCCCCGCATTTTCCCTTTTAAAAAATTCACGGGAAACGAGCGGGGGCGCCCTAGGGGGGCCCCTTTTGCGCTTTCCCGGGCCCGGGGGGGGGAAAACCCGGGACGGGAGCGGGGCCCCGGGTGAGTAGGGGGACGGGGGGCCCCCCCCGGCGGCTGGCCTTGCGGCCCGGGCCCCCCCCCCCGGGGTTCCCCCCGGGGGAAACCCGTCTTTGGGAACGGGGGTTGGGGCCCGGGGGCCCCGGGCCCCGGGACCCGGGGCGAAACCCCTTACAGTACCCCCCCCTTGGGGCCTCCCCCCCCTTTTTGGGCCTGAGGAATTTTAGGATGAACCCCGATTCGGGAAATTTTGGGGTTTCGGGCCCCCCAGGATCTCCCCTTTTTTTCCCCGAAGCCCTCCAACCCCACAGGAAGAAACCCCTCCCTCTGACCGTTTTAATACCCAAAAAAAGTTTTTTAACCTTTTAAGGATGTCATGGATTCCCGGCTCCGGGGGAAGGCGCACTTTTTTCCATAGAAACCGGGTTCAAACCCAAAGGGGCCCTTAAGGGGGATACATAAAAATTTTTGTTTGGATCCGGAGAGATGGAGGCAAACAAAGTTTTGTTTTTCACAGGGGTTTAAACTGCCAAAGAACCGGGAAGGGGTCCGGGAAGCGGGGGCCCAAAATTTAAAGACTAGGGCCCCTTCGGGCCACATATCTTGAGGGGACCCAAAACCCTTGGCCCCAAGGGGAGAAAACGTCGGGGCGGGTTCTTTCTCCTTTTGCCCTGCCTGAGATTTCATAGGGGGCCCGAGGCCCAAATTAAGAAAAAATCGCGTCCCTGCCAAAGGCCCTTGAAATCTCAAACCTGGCGTTGCCCAGGGGGCCATCCGAGTCAGGGGGTAGGGGGAAAGGGGGTTGGCGGGGGCGGCCAAAATTTCAAAGAAGGGGGAGACCGCCGGCAGCTTCCCTTTTAACCCCCCGGGAGGGGTTTTAAATATAAAAATTCGGGCCCCCCGAGGGGCAGCCCCGGTCCATTGTCCTGACCCCCGAAAACAAAGGGCGAAGGGTTTTTCCCCCAGAATTTTGGTTCACTCTCTCCACCTCCCCCCATTGGCCCTGAGGGTATTTGCCAAAAGAAAAGCCCAACTTGACTTGCGCGTTGGAGCATAAACACGCCAGAATCGGAAAAAAATTTTAACACCGGGGTTTGGGAGACAATGTTAAGGGTGGGCCCATAAAACCCGGGAAAAAATGCCGTAAAAAAAAGGGTTTACCCAAAATTGGGGGGCAAGGGCAGGCCAGGGAGAGGCACAAATGGACATTTTTTGAGAACCGGCCCCGGTCACGCCCCCGGAAACGAATTCCCAGGGGGAATGTAGGTCTGGGGGACGAAGTCCATTGCTATGTGCGCCCAAGGATCCCCGGGCCCCGGGAAACGGGTGAAAAGAAAACCTGGGGGCCCTTTGGCGGGGGGCCCTTTGTTTTCCGAGCACAAGTGACACGGGCGAGGGGGGAAGCCCTTGACATCCTTTCCCTAGATGGCCCCAACCAGTAGTGCCGCGAAAACAAAGCATAAGTTTCCGAGCTCCGGGATGGCCAGCCACAAAGGACTAGGGCCCCCCACCCAGAATCTTCCCCCTTTAGTGCCGCGGCACGTAAGCCCTTCCCCGTAGGAAAAGGTTTTTGGAGACCTGCCGGAAACCACATAACCCAACCGTTTTGGGGGGGAAAAGATGTGTTGTGGCAAAAGGGATTCCCTTTACCGACCCCCGCCCAGGGGACGAGAGAGGGGACAACCCTTTAAGTTTTTCCACACCCGGGAAATTTTATACCAAAATCAAACCGAAAAAAAAAAAGGACCCCCGGGCTTGGCCCAGGGTTTTTAAACGTTTGGGCCCTTTTGAAGATACAACAAAATTTTTTGGGGGGGTCCCGCAATGTCGCCCAAAATTTCCTCAAAGGGGTAACTTTTATGGCCAAGAGTTCCCGGGCCCCCCAAAGGCATAGTTTTCCCCTCAGTCGGCGAAAAGGGTCCCTTTGAGAAAACCCACCTGGCGAATCTTTCCTTTTTTGGGAAATTTTCTTTAGTGAAGGGCCCCCCCCCTGCCCCCCAAAAGAAAGGCATCCCCCCCCAAAGAGAAAAGGCCCCCTTTGGGAAACTTTGGCCGGGACCGAAAAGGGGCAGTGGAAAGGGCCTCTTTTGATCCACCCAAAAGCCTTTTTCACCCCCCGGAGGCCAACATCTTGGTTTCCCCATTTTTCCAAATAAGGGCCACGAAAAGGGGGCCACCAAGGTGGAGAAGTGGGAAAAAAATTGCCGGGAATAATTTGCGAAGCCCAGGGAAACGCTTTTTCGCCCGAAAACCGACAGGACGGGGCCCTTTTTAAACACCGCAGAGAGTTTTTGGGCCCGGGGGCCCTCTTTAAGGGCTTCACCGAGACTAGGTAGCCGAGAAAGGTAGGCTGGTCCGTTTGGGAAAAAACATTTCTCCAGCTTTGGCGTACATCGGGTTTCTGCGCAAAACTTGCAAACCTGGCTACTTGGGCCCCGGGGGAGTCTGAAGAATTTGGGGGGAAAATCAGGTGTTTATCTAGGAAAACTATGACGCAGGTGTACAAGAAAACCCGGGGGAAAACAACGTTGACCCAGTTCTTGGAACACCCTGGAAAGGGGATCACGAGGGACTCAAAATGGTTTCCCTTTTTCCTTTTTTGAACGCCGTCTTCCCCCTTCCCCCTCCCGAAAACCCGGGCGAGGGGTTTTAGCTCCTCCAAAAACCAACTTGGAGAAAAAACTTTAGCCCCCTTAAGATTTAAAAAAACTCAGAATCATTGGGGAGAGTAGCGGTTTTTTTAAAGGTGATCTTTTTTTTTTTAAACCCCCGTTAAAACAAAAAACGGACGGAGGGAACCATCCTTTCTTCTGCACGAAGAAAAACCCGGCCCCCGGCGGGGAGGAGGAAATTCGGAAAAGAATCCTTTCCCGGGTTCTCCCAAAGTAGGCCGACAGGGGGGTGAGTTTTCCCGGCAAAGGACGCGGGTAGACCCCCCCCGGGGGGGATGGTTTCCTGGAAGGGGGTCAAAAAGTACAGTCGTAAGACCCCCTGTGGGGGCAAACGAATCGGGCCCCTTTCTCAAAAAACATCCCCAAATTTCCCGGTACCCCCCCGGCGGCCGGCCCCAAAAACGGCTTGGGTAAGCGGAGCGGGTTTCCTCCAAACAATGGGTTTTTGGGTTTTCCCGGGCCCCCAAAGCAGGGCCCTTTCCCGCTTCCAATGGGGGTAGGGGGCGTGGGCATTGCCGCCCGGGAAGCCCCCAAAAGGGTCGCCGAGGGAAACACGGGACAGAACGGGAACCCGAACTTCTCCTTATTAGCGCCCCCCCCACCCCGGAGGTCACGGAGTGTCCCCCACCGGGTTACGTTAAAAGGGGTGGGGTTTACTGGGAAACTCCCCACTGACCGGGAAAAAAAAAGCAGAGGCTTCCCACCGGGGCAACAAGTATTCGGTACCCGTTTAAACCAAAAGGCAAGGATTTAAGTTCCCCGGGAAAGCCTGAGTCCAAAGGGAAACAGAACTCCGGAACCCACGGGCCCGCAAACATTGGGCACCCCCCACTGGCATCATCAAAACTTTTAGAAGGGGGAAACTGCACCTAGGCCCCGCCCTCTCCTACGGCTCCTAGGTTTTGAGCGTTTCCCGGACGCTGGGGAAGTATGGGCAGCTTCTGCGGGAAAAGGCCGGGCTTTGGGGCAGTGGGGACATAAACCCTTTTTTCCGGTTCGGTGACTGGGACAGCTCCTTTCCCGATAACCCGGGGGCCCCGGGCCACCCTTTTCATGGTTTTTCCCCCTCAGAGGCTTTGAGGGAAAAGGAATGGAGGGGCTGGAAAAACCGGGGCCCGGGAAACCGGGCCGACGGGTTTGGGGGGGCAAGGGGGTTTCTCTTTCCCCCCCGCACCTTCCTGCCTCTCTCGAATTTTTTATTAAACAATCCGAGTTTGGGTAACCCGGATTAAATTCACTCAGGGAGGACGGAGGTCTCTTGCTGCCAAAGCTCCTTTACCCCCGGCTGGACAGGCCCCTTTTTTGAAAGTGGGGACAGAGGGGGGCATCATTCCAAATTTAAACCCCAAGCCCGGTTTCGGGAAATTTAAACCCCATAGCCCCCCCACCGAGGAGTCCCCTGGCAAAAGGGTCAAGAGGGCGGGTCTCACAAAACACCGCCGGCTCCTCGAAAACGGCGGGAATTCCTGGAGAAAAGTCTGTAAATCCGCAGCCAAGATCATTCCTTTTCCCAAGGGAGCGCCCAAGCCAGGGCCTTCCCCGGGTAGTAGGGTCACCACGAAAGGGCCCCTTTTTACCTCCCCAAAGGGGAAAATGATCCGCCAAACAGTTCTATGTGCAACGAGCACTGGGTAATGAAACCCCGGGAGAGCTTGGGCCCCCCCAAAGCGATGGGTTTAAAGGGGGGCCGAAAACCCGGGGCCCCCCCGGGAGCCCCAAAGGGGAAAGGCTTTACGGGAACGGAGTCCCGGGCGGGGCCCAAAAGGGGGAACTGTTCTTTGGATGCCCAGGGGCTGGGCGGCCCTCATTGCGGAGAAACTGGCCCCCAAATGCATTTCCTGTTGTGCCCATTTGCTGCGATGCGGCAACCAAAATCTTTAAATCCGGGGATGCTTGGCAGGGGCACCTTTTGGGGGGGATCCATGGGGTTTGGAAACTAACTGTGGGGGCTGGGGAAGGGGGTCCGCCGGACCAACCCCCCCAAAAAAAATGGGGTTTAAAAAAGCCACGCCAGGGAACGGAATCTAAGTGCCCCCGGGTTTTCACCAGAAACCCGCCGCAAAGGCGGGATGGACTTTTCTTTTTGGGGCTGAGGGTACCAGGTTTTTCCCCCCTGAAAAATGACTTGCTTCGGTGGCGGCCGAGGTCAGGGGGTACAGAATCTTTGTCCGAGAATTGTAGTCGTGGGCAGGCAAAGGTCAGGGGAGGGGGCAATGGTTTTTGGTCGTGGGGCCGGGGCAGGAAAGGTTTAGGGGGCAGAGGGCCGGGCAGGAAAAAAAAGGTTTCGAGGTCCCGGAATGTAGCTGAAGGGGGGGTTTCTGGTTTCCAAAAACCCCGGGGAGCCCGTTCCCCCCCTGGGGTTGGAACTCCCCCGGGGGGCCGGGGGAACGGGCCCGGGGGGGCCGTGGGGCCAACCCCTCCCCCCGGGGCCCCCCTTGCCAAGGGCCCCCGGGGGAACCCCCCTGTTTTGTTTTAAATTCCCAAAACCGCCTTGCAGCATTTTGATTTAAAAATACACTTTTAAGGGCATCTTTAGTGGTGACCCAGAGGATTCTAAACCCGAGTTCCTTGCAAAAATGGTTTCCAAAAATTTTGGGCAGTAAAAAGGGGCCAAAAAAGACAGGAAAAAATTAATTCCTTTGAAAAATGGGCTTTTTTGGTCCAAAATTGGGGTCATGGATGGCTAGAATAGCAAACAAACCAGGATGACAAGACTGTGACTCTTTTTCTTTGGACACATTGTGTAAAGGGAAAGATATTTGGGAACTGACATAATGTAATTCAGCAACATAGAAGACCAAGAAAGAGAAGAAGACCAACAATGATTTGAATTAACACAATAGAAAAAGTAACAGACGCCAAACTATCTTTAGTCTGTCAACTAATTGAAAACCGATCATGGTTCACAACAATTATCCACAAAGTCACTATGAAAGCATAACCAAAATGGTAGGTTTTATGGTATATTGCTGGTAGGCAGTGGTTAGTACCTTTCAAAAAAGGTCAGGGAAGAACAACTGGTGAACAGTAGACTAAGTCCTGGGTGTCTAAGTGCCACAATGCACACCGCAGCCCCTGTTCTTGACCGCAGACATGCCCATACCTCTCCGGTAGCTCCAGTCACCTGCTGCTGTGTCTGCTGTTGACTTACCTACCTGGCTCTGGTCCCCGCTGCTGCACTCTCTGCTGACTACTCACCAGTCCACGCTCCTGCTCTGCCTTGCACCCATCCTCTGTGGCTTCCTATGGGCGCATGAGTGCCCCCTAGGGCGCGTGTGGCAACCATCTGTAATTTAAAGAGTCAGTACCCAATTACCTGCCTATTGACCTACCCTTTGCTTCAGTTCGTTGTTGTCCTTACATAGAGCTTGACCCCTGGCTGCTGTTACCTGCATTACCTGTATGTTTACCAGTACCCTTTACTGCTGTTATCTGCCGCTGTACCAGTCCGTTATCTATCTGGGACCTGCGTTCCCTGTCTAGAACTACACTTGTTGTGACCTGCAGCCGGTACCAGTGTCCGGTGTCCTGTCCTGCACTTCCACTACCACCGTGAGTTATAACATCTAGGCTCGCGGTGGCCCAGAGGATCCGCACACCCGTCTTTACATCCCTGTGGACGTGAAGAACGTTCTGGCTCCCGTCAGTAATCGTTACGCTAAGGTTTTGGTTAGTATAGATAAGACCGTCTAGTCCAGTACCAGAGAAGAATTACAATTGCAAAAATTGCTAAACAAAATGTTACTGCTAGCTATGATCAAAAAGTGTCTGAACATACAGTATATCGCAGCTTACTGTGTTTAGGGCTGTGTAACCACAGACTGGTCAGAATGCATACGTTGTCCTAGACCCACCTACAAGCTTGATGTGATCATCAAAATGAAAAAGGGTGGCCTGATCTGAGGCTAGGTTCTTTCCAGCACATCACTGACATTGAGCAATGGGAGCAAATAGGTGCTGTTGTTTCGAGACCAACCTGGGAAAGAAAACTACATAACTGTTACGGGTGTCCCTGCGACCCCCGTGTTGGGTCGCAGGCACACCCGCAACGCTGCAGCATCTCCTGCGGACACCCCGGCGCCTCTGTGTCCCACTTACCTCGCCATGCTCCTGTTTCCGTCCCGGCGCGCACTCCTGCTGCCGGCCGGGTGCGCGCGCGCGGCACTCCAGGGAAATTTAAAGGGACAGCACGCAGGTGATTGGTCTCACCAGGTGCTGACCCTATTTAAGCTCTGCCCCTTCCTTAGCACATTGCCGAATCGATAGTGCCCTGTGCATAGAGAGGAAGCGTTCCAGAGTGTCTAGTTCTGATTACCGTGTACCGTACCTCCTGCCTCCGTCCCTTGACCACGAACCATAGCCGCCTGTCCTGACCTTTTGCATGTCCCTGACTACGAACCATAGCCGCCTGTCCTGATCTTCTGCCTGTCCCCGACTACGAACCATAGCCGCCTGTCCTGACCTTTTGCATGTCCCCGACTACGAACCACTGCCGCCTGCACTGACCTTCTGCCTGTCCCCGACTATGAGCCTGCTTCACGATTATGTACCACGCAACACCTCGGCTGCCACCACAAGCAAGTCACATCAGGAGTAGCGACCTGGTAGCAATTGGTTTCTAGATTTTGGCGAGGCCTCTGTTCTCTCCTACAAGTGGAACTGGACTTTTCTTCCGCCTACCACCCACAATCAAATGGGCAAGTGGAGAGAGTGAACTAAGTCTTGGGTACCTATCTCCGTCATTTCGGATCTGCAAGACAAGATGGTTGGTCTGGTCTATTGCCATGGGCGGAGTTTTCTTATAATTATCTGGACTCTGAGTCCGCTGGGGCATCCCCCTTCTTCATCGTCTTCCGTCGGCACCACCGCCCACCCCTTCCGCTGCCCTCTGCCTCCTCCGATGTCCCTGCGGTGGATAGTCTGGTCCGCGACCTATCTGCCGTTTGGAAGGAGACGCGCCAATCCCTGCTCCAGGCCTCGGCCCTTATGAAGGTCCAAGCGGACAATAAAAGAAAACCCTTCCTTTCTTTCTCCTGGGGGATAAGGTATGGCTGTCTGCCAGGTATGTCTGTTTTAAAATCCCCAGCTACAAGCTGGGTCCCCGGTTTTTAGGTGCCTTTGAAATTCTCAATCCGATGGCCTACAAGCTCCGGATTTCTCCGACCATGCGCATCCCAAACTCCTTACATGTCTCCCTACTGAAGCCGGTCATCCTTAACCGGTTCTCACGGCCTGTGGTCCCCCCGTCTCCCGTAGCTGACTCCATCAATGTTTTTGCCATGAAAGAAATTTTGGCCATGAAGACGGTTAGGGGGAGACGATTTTTTTTGGTCGCTCCTGCTGCCGGTCGGGTGCGCGCGGCGCTACAGGGAAATTTAAAGGGACAGCACGCAGGTGATTGGTCTCACCAGGTGCTGACCCTATTTAAGCTCTGCCCTTTCCTTAGCATATTGCCGAATCGATAGTGTCCTGTGCCTAGAGAGGAAGCGTTCCAGAGTGTCTAGTTCTGATTACCGTGTACCGTACCTCCTGCCACCGTACCGTCCACGACCAAGCCCGTCCTGACTCTGCTGTCCCGACTACGAACCATAGCCACCTGTCCTGACCTTCTGCCTGTCCCCGACTACGAACCATAGCCACCTGTCCTGACCTTCTGCCTGTCCCCGACTACGAACCACTGCCACCTGCACTGACCTTCTGCCTGACCCCGACTACGACCTGCTTCACAATTCTGTACCGCGCAACACCTCGGCAGCCTCCGCAAGCAAGTCACGTCAGGGGTAGCGACCTGGTAGACTCCCGCCACAGCAAGTCCATCCCGCTTTGCGGCGGGCTCTGGTGAAAACCGGACCTACTTAGACTCCGCTCCCTGGCGTAGCTTACACCATCGCTTGTGGTGGTTCAGAGGATCCACTACCTCATCCGCTACAATACCCCAGGCTTGCCATTAAGAATGCAGATTTCTTTATTTATTAGTAAGCTATAATCTATTAGTAAATCTCATTGAAAAGCATTTTCAAACAAAGTACAGACCTTGTTTTTTGTTAGGGTTAATGAAGTAACAAGATTTAGGGCTACATGTCCCAATGCGCAGGCGCCGTTTTTTTGGTCTATTTTGCACCATTGACATCATGTTCTCGATGTAAATAAACTGTCATACACAAAAACTAGGCTCATTCTAAGGTGGGCACAACACATTGTAATGCGCCTAAAAAGGTGCATTACATATAGTAGCAATGAAATTTATTACGCAAGGTATACAGTACCTGATGCCAGATTTTTGAGAGGATCTGTCTTTACTCTGATTTAATGCGTCTAAAAACTGCTGCAGCAGATAAAAAATAAAGATTTCTAAATTAATGAGAATTATTTTTAATCATTGAATTTTAACTGTTTATCTCAGAATTGTAACTTAGTACTTTTTATCCCATGATTGGTCTATTTTTTATGTCACCATAGCCCCAGAACTCCATTTTGCCTAGTAAATATTTTATTTAATGCACTAACTTGGTCTGCAAAATCATTGACTTTGGTTCTACAAAATCTTCCTTTGCAACCAGTAATTTTTTGCAGAAGCTAAATGACATGTGAAATCACTTATGACTCGCCATGAGAAAAGCCTTCGGCAGCAAATCTTCTACGTTATGTGAAAATTGTACTAAATATATAACTGTAATTTAACAAATACACTATATTGTTCCTGTGCATATTATATCTGTTTCATATTTAAATGTTAAACCTGGCCATAAATATATAGTTTGAAGTGTCATTACTACTATGCTTGGCCCATAATTTTTTCTTGCAGAATTTCAATTTGTGATCAGGAACATGTGTATGATATTACGATGGTATACACTTTATGTTCAAGCATGATTTTATTACAGGCATGGGTATGCCCTTCAGAGTAATTGGTTGTAAGAATGTGGAAGTCATTTTTACAGGAAAATAGGGGAATGGCCTCCTGTAGCCAGCCCGAGGCAATGGAGTGAGTCTAATGTCACACTAAAACCTGACAACATAGTTCATGAGAATGTTAATTAACGAACATATCATGTTTCAGGGACTGTTCTGTGCAGTCTGTTTCCATAGCATTGTGTATAGAGTGTTTCATTCCAAGCATTTCCAAAGGGACTGTCCATATACAAAGATGGAAAAAAATCTGAGAAACGACAAATATTTAGAGTCTGTTACAACTGACTTTGCTTACAGATGCATCATGCATTAGTTGGCTCATGCTGTGATTGCCGGAGGGCTTGTTGTTCCTCTCTTTTCACCATAGGCTCTAAGTCTATTTATCAAAAAACTATTATTATCATCCTTTTATTTATTAACCACCAAAAAGTTTCCTACATGAACAGATGTTTGCGAAGGAGATTAAATGCAGAGAAATATGATGTATACGAAAAATTGTATCTTACCTGAAAAAGTATACTATCTAAGAGATGGAGAACCATGTGAGACAATAGCCCAGAAAAAAGGCATTGGCTGAGGGGCTCAAAGTAAGTTACCTTTACATCTATAATTACAGTCAAAAGGATGAAGGATTCAAAGTTGCAAAATGGTAATTTTTTTTAACTTATTTAGGGAATAAATTGGGTAGGCAAGAAAATGGGGACTGGCTAAGAGAGCTCTTGTGGTAAGTCTCCCGCACGGCATATAATTGTCCATTAGTAGTGCCAATCGACTTATGGCAAATCCATGAAAAGGAACCTTTATACTGGTGGCTAAATGACCAGAAAAATAATTGTTCATGTGACTGTTCACTTCCATTGTTGTTGGCAGCACATGCCCTGTTTACATGGAGTGATACGCTTATAATATATAGTCAGTCACTGATTTTAACTATCCACAGCAAGTCCAATGATAGGGTCTCTAAGTCCTATATCCAGTAGAACCACCAATATTAGCGAGCCGGCATAGTTTAAAACACTATTAGCAGCTTTATTAAACTTTCTTCAAATCTTAGTAGAAAAAGTCACATCTCCGAAATAGTACAGTTAAAGGATACTTAGGTTTTCGTTGCGGCATACATTTGTTCAATGCAATTTCATAGTCTGTTCATAGACTTCTAATCATGCATGGGTTAGAGAAGAGAAGCTGGGAGACCCGGCCCGCTGCAACGTTTCGAGGAAGACACTCCTCTTTCTCAAGCATGGAGTGATATGCTACCAACAAATTATGATTTTTGTCCCAAATAAAGTTGAAATAAGCCAATGAAAGGAGTGACATAGAAAACGGATTTGTTGACCAAAAGAAGACCTGAGCAAGGTTCCATTTAGAAGAAGAGATGGCTTATAGTAGAGAGGAATTAAAGGGGTTTTGCCATGAAGCTGGTTTGCACCGAGCTACGAGCTGGCCTCAGTGAATGGGGAGAGGGCCGCGATTGTGCAGCTCTCCCCCATTAATGTCTATTGGAGTTATGAACGTATCTGAGCACACTGGCTTGTCTGTTTTCAGAACTGCCAAAGAATTGAACGGGGAGAAAAGTTCAAGTGCGGCCCTCTCCCCATTTTCTGAGGCCGGCTTATGGCGAGCTACATGCTGGCCTCCACAAGTAATTTTGCTTCCTGGCAAAATGGCTTTAGTTAATAAAAAAAGCATTTGGATGTAGGAAATTTGTTCAGAAGCTTTCCTGGAGTACTGGTAGTTTGGTGGTTATATATTTCATGCTACTATAGGCTGTAGTTGACCTGATTAGTGTTGTTCAAATCTGTCCCTCTTCAGTTTGACACCAGCATGATGTTCCAAAGCAGAAACTTTTACTCTGACCCTAATCTTAAAGGGGTTGTTTCACTACATTGATTCATCTTACCTCAGTCCTGTTTTCTGGGTTTAATTTTGAACTCCGGGGTGTGTTTACTGGCTTCTACTAGGCTGCAGCTATAGCAACCAGTGCTGACAGCCTATCAGGAGAGATTGAACAGGTCTGTAGCTATAGCGACCTGAGGAGCTAATGCAGCCCATACAAGATGGTATATCTCAGAATAGATAGGACACTGTTAATGGACACATATTGCAAAGTGACTTGTTTTGCAAGATCTTTAACA
The DNA here is from genome assembly GCA_025379985.1 of Phyllomedusa bahiana. Classification (NCBI taxonomy): domain Eukaryota; kingdom Metazoa; phylum Chordata; class Amphibia; order Anura; family Hylidae; genus Phyllomedusa; species Phyllomedusa bahiana. Next base: position 44,077 of record JAODAL010028155.1, read on the forward strand.
TAAAAAGCAATTCTTGTAGTGAGCCAACCCCTTTAAACCCGCCCTAATCCTGACCTTAACCATAACCCTAAACCTTTAACTAGGGTTAGAAGTTTTTTTTTTTTTTTACTAGGTTTTAGTTAATTAACTTAACCCTTCCCCAGGGCTTCTGGTCCCACAGTACTGTCGCTTTGACATCACTTCCATCTGATGTCACTTCCAGGTCAATGTCACATAGATAGCTCTGGTATGGTACTGAGCCGAAAGTGATGTCAGCTGGAAGTGATATAGGAGTGCCACTACTGCTCAATCGGAAACACCAGGGAACGGGTAAGTTAACCCATTCAAACCTTGTTAAAAAACAAAACAAATCCCAAATTAGGTCAACTATAACCCAAATTCAAAGTGCGACACTAGAACTGATGTATGTATTGGTATATACATTATCATGGTAAGTGACAGCATACCTTTCCTTGCAAAAAAATTAGATGTGACCAAAGGAATAATATTTGGGCTAAAAAACATTTATTATTGAAGATGTATAGATAACTATTATCTTCCTGCAGTGTTATCATGAAGAAGACTCAAAGCAAAATACATCCACTCATCATGTAAGTAGAGGTCATCGGGTGCTTATATCATATGTGTTCAGATAAGACCTTCAGACTATTAGCATAAATTATTACTGATACCTTTTGAAATAATCTGAATTCTACCTTAAAATGTGTTCATATAGATTGCCCTACAGCATGACAAATTGTACAGGAAGCTATGTCATGCTTAGTTGTGTTTGACTGAGAACAGATACAAGTCTCTTATCGGTAGAGGTAAACACTTGAAACATTTAACCCAGCTGAATAGTGCTAAATGGAGGTGGACAGTTGTCTGGATTATGAATCACCTAAATGACAAATAGAGGGAAACATTTTAATGCACACTACTGAAGACTTTCCTGCCAACATTCTTACATGGAAGCACAAAATATCCCATAGTAAAGCTGGAGATAAATCAATAAGGATAAACTTAGCGTTATCTGAACATTATCTGAACGTCTTTAGATAATCCACAGGTACATAGGAAATATTACAGATGATTGTTTCATTCAAAGGCTAATTTTGAAGCTCCTGAACCTCAGTAAAAAATCTATATCCCACTTATAAATTATAATACTGGTCTATTAAAGAAGGGTCTTTGGGTCCACTCACTCTTCAGGTCTTAATGCTGTAGTTGTTTACTTAAAGGGGTTATCTCACTGTGTAAGATATGCATAACTGTGAATAATCTGTAAATGTGTAAAAATCTGTATTTCTTAACAAACTCCATTGATTCATCTCACCTCAGTCCTGTTTTCTTTGGTTTCACTTTGAATTCAGGGGAGTGTTTACTGGCTTCTACTAGGCTGCAGTAGAAGCCAGGTCTGTAGCTATAGCAACCACTGCTGGCAGCCTATCATGAGAGATTGAACAGGTCTGTAGCTATAGCGACCACAGGAGCTGATGCAGGCCATACAAGAGGGGATATCCAGGAATAGGTAGGACACTGTTAATGGACATATATTGCAAAGTGACTTGTCTTTGCAAGATCTTTAACATAAAAAGCAATCCTTGTAGTGAGACAACCCCTTTAATTCCCTATCCACTTTCTGCATTCTCATGAACACCACAAGCAGGAAAGAGGTCCCCGCTCTACTTACTGATCTGCATGTATGTGGCAGAGATTACATGGGTCATAGAAGCTGTACCTGAGCGATCATGAGCTTGAGTATGGCTGTGATTAACAGCAGCTACCCAGCACAAATGGTTGGGATTAGTGAAAGCTGAGGTCCTGGCTGTCTAACTGCTAAAACACCATGATCAATGCACAGTGCAAAAAAAGAGAGTAAGCGCTCTTTTGACACTTCAGTCCTGGTAATGCAATTGCAAGAGCTGACTTTGTAATAAAGACAGCCCTAGGCCCTATATAGGCTCTCAGGGCTGTCTTGTCACAGTGTATATAGGGTAAGGGACATACCAGCCACCGAAGCAGCTGTAGCAGCTGCAACAGCGCCCGCCACTCCAGGGACCTTGACTTGACAGTGCAGTATCTCTCAGGGATCCAGGGCACATGCCCTCATCCCCAGGTCTGCGCTACTTATTTAACTGTTTGCAGACGTGCACAGTAAAATCCCTTGTTGGAACAGGGAGCAGCCGACTCTATTTAGCCTAGTAGACTTAAATCTTAGGCCTTGGCCATACCAGATGTCAGCCATGCATCATGACACAGGCACTGATCAAAGCCAGCATGCCTCTCATCGGGGGATGAGAGATGAGTTTTATTTTGATTTTTTTAACTAGTGGGTGCCCTGCCTACCCACATACCTACAAGAGGCATATGCACCTACCTACAAGAGGCCTAAAATCTATCTATCTATCTATCTATCTATCTATCTATCTATCTATCTATCTATCTATCTATCTAGGCCCTTGCCTGTCTTTTTACCTGGGGCCTTGCCTGCCTAACTACCTTGAGCCCCTGCCTACCTAGCTGGGGCTTTATCTGCCTGCCTACCTTCATGGAGCCTTGCCTGCCCTCTTACTTGAGGCTTGGCTGCCTACCTACCTGTTGCCATGTAACTGTATATAACTATGTGTCAGAAGAGCACCTGTGTTCACTGGTTACTACCACCATATGGTTCCTGTGTGGTGGTAATATTTGTTTTTGCATACTGATCTTTATTCAGTAATGGTATAGTAGTATTCAGTCATCATATTGTGGTGATATGTGGTCGTGTTTTCCTGCGATATTCATTGGTCCTTATGTAATAGCATTATTGATAATGTTGGTCTTGGTAGTGTGATTTGATTGGTAGTGGTATGATGGTGATATGTATGGTGAAGTAATTGCTCCTTCTTTATTTAGTAACTGTATGACTATTATTGAGAGTAAAAGTTTGTGGATGACGGAGCAGGAAGACCATTCAAAAGTTTGCTTGGGGCCCAGTCTTTTCTAGTTACGCCTCTGAATAGGGCATATATCAGGTTCTGTATGTCCTACCAGATGCCTATGCATTTAACAGGTCAGTAATTTACTGTCATATAAACATTATGTTATAAAGAAATACTAAAAAGTAAGTCCTCTAATGCATATAAAATGTAAAAAATTGGATGATATAAACAATAAAAAGTAACACACTCAAAAATACAATAACTGCATGTTTTTAATGAAAACATTTAAAACATGTCATACATCTCCAAACCCATCTTGCCCATACAATACATTTATGATTTTTTTTTTTTTATTCAATTCTTTTTTGAACATGATTCAGCATTAAATGAATAATGGCTTAATTGTTCAATTTCTGGTTTCCCCCCATACTGAAAAAAAAATTTAAATGAAATGCTACCATATAGTTACCCAATAAAATATCTAAAAAAAATGATAAGACTTGCCAAGTAAAAAATAAAGCCTCCATTACCTATGTAGCCTTACAAAATAAAAATGTTATGGCGGATGAAATGCAAGGAGGCCAAATTTAACCCCTTAAGCCCCAGGCCTGAAAAGTAGTTAATGACCAGAACATTTTTTTAGTTTTTGCCTCCTTGCGTTTCAACAGTTGTAACTTTTTTATTTTTTCAATGACGCAGTTGTATGAGGCCTCGTTTTATTCGAGACAAGTTGTACTTTATGGGGGAATAGTTTAGGTTCACTTATAAATAATTGCAGAATTTTTTTAAAAAGAAATTTAAAATGTTTTTTTTTTTTTTTACACCATTCATATTTCACACTTAATAACTTGTTAGATTAATTCTACAGGTTATTACGGTCGTGTGGATACCTAATATGTGTAGGGTTTTTGTGTGTGTGTGTAATATATGCACAATTATTTTTTATTAAATATTTATTTTTATTTTATTATTTATTTTTTTATTCATTTTTTACACTTTTTATGTTTTTTTACTTTTTTTTTAAACCTCATGAAGGGAGAACTGTTTTACATTTTTTTTTTACACTTAGTAATGTATTAGCATATTCATATATGCTAATACATTATAATCTGTGTCAGTCTGACACAGGCAGTGATCAGGGCAGCTCACAGTCTGTCCTGGTCACTGGCTTCTTACACAGACAGCCCTCGGGCTACTCTAGGTCCCCATGGCTGAGTGTGAAGCCGTTTCCCAGGCTCTGCCGGGTCACTGGGTGTTCCGATCACCCGACAGAGCAGGGAAACCCTTTGATTGCGTTGCGGTGACGATCTGCGGCAATCAAAGGGTTAAAGCACCGGGATGCGGAGGTTTTCCCACTCCCCGATGCGCGCAGGAGATGCTCTGGGATCAGGGCTGTGTAGTACAGCCCCGATCTCAGAGCAGCTGCGGCGCCGGGCACTACAAACTCCGATGACTGCAGCGACGCCAAAAGACGTCGCTGTAGACGAGCGACCCGCACCAGCCGACGTCAAAAGTCGGCGGGAGGTCGTTAAGGAGTTAAAACAATCTCTTGGTCATTAAAAGGAACCTGTCACATTGAAGCTGATATCTGATCTGATCTGTAATTTATTCATTTCAATGTCTTCTATATTCTGGGTAAAGGAGTCCAGCAAGTGGTCATTGTTTGACAGTTTTCCATGTATGAGTGTGCCTACAGAGATAGCTGGCAATAATAAAGAACACCCAATGGACTGCTTAACCCTGAATAAGCATAAAAATAAATGAACAAACTACAAGTTTTTCTAAATCACTTCCCACAAAACTATACATCAGTGTGCTCAGCTCCTCCTGCTCTGTAATATGCTGCCCACAGATCAGATGGCGCGTTCAATGTGACAGGTTACCTTTAAGTTTTTCTTATGTCATATAGATTGGAATCTGACGTGAACTTCACGATGTAAATTTGAGGTGCTTACTTCCATCTAAAACAATTGTACACTCTATGGTTTTTTATGTATATTTTGTTCTATACACCAAAATATGTATACAAAAATACTCGGGAACAAAGTCTAACTTAATTTTTACTCATCACATTTCTTAGAAAAGTTTCATTGTGATTTTTGGTGCAGTTTTCTGGGTCAAAGTCGGAAGTGGATCCTACATGAAATACTTATTTAATATTTTTTTATACTTTTTCGTAGATTGTAAGCCCTCACGAGCAGGGTCCTCTCTCCCTCTGTTGTGCCAGTTGTAAGTCATTCATCGTTATCATTGTACTCGTTTGAAATATGTTATTATATAACCTCCCCCTTAATTGTACAGCGTCCTGGAATCAATGGCGCTTTAAAATAATACTAATAATACTAATAATCACTGTTCGGAAGTGAATGACCTACGAAAGAAACACCATATCTAGAGCATGCTATGTTTTGAGAAAAATGCCATTGGCCAAAAGCAAATAAATGCAACCTAAACACAACATAAGTTCACAAAGTGGATTTTTCCCATGTAATATGCAACATAAAAAAACAAAGGACACCCCTTAATATCGGCTGCATATTTCACTTTTGATTTAGATACGACTGCATTTTAGGACACGGATCAGCCTCATTGAATAGGGCTAATATGCACCATGGAGCACGCTGCATGTATTTTATTCTGGATTGTGGAGCTTCCAATCAATCCGAGTGCCATAAGGGGTTGTTCACACAGTGTTTTTGGATCTGAAAATCGCATCTAAAAACACATTGACAATCAGATCCAACACGTATCCAACCTGCAGCTGCATGTTTGGATGCATTTTGGCTGCAGCAGGATCGCTCCCTATAGTTTATTACAGGCTCCTGCTGCATCTTTCGGACCAAGAATTGACATGACAATTCTTAGAACGGTTCCGAAAGACGGATCTGAAAGATACAATGAGACACGCATCGGCGATCACGCGTGTGAACGCTGATGCATGCTTCATGTTAAAAGCAATGTAAATCACATTACTATTTATTAGATAAGTGTTTGGGTCCTTCGGGTTCCGACAGACGGATCCAAACATGCATCTGCATCTAGTGGAAGGAGTTCTGAAGGATTTTTTTATGTCATGTAGATTGGAATCTGACGTGAACTTCACGATGTGAATTTGAGGTGCTTATATTCATTTAAAATAATTGGACACTAAAGGGTTTTTTGATGTATATTTTGTTCTATACACCAAAATATGTATACAAAAATGCTGCAAAGCCTAACTTCGTTTTTACTCACAACATTTTTTAGAAAAGTCATATTGTGATTTTTGGTGCAGTTTTCTGGGTCAAAGTCAGAAGTGGATTCTACATGAAATACTTATCTTATATTTTTTTATACTTTTTGAATCCACTCCTGTCTTTTGCTCAAAAAACTTGAATGCAAAAGTCTATCAGAAACATTCTTGCTTTAGTTATCTGCTCAACTACATGACGATCGCCTGTAGATTACATATGTCCATGTGGCAGTCATTTAACTCTGCACAGCAACCAAGCCATCTGTCAGCAGCAGCGGAGCTCTCCATTGGCAGGGACAGATTATTAATGTTCCTGCCTTCTCGATCATTGTATATACAGTCTTAATGAGCAACCTGCTTCCCAGCCCTGGTAGTCATGTAACCACTGGGGCTTCAGAAGTCACTGCAGAGACCTAGATCAGCTCTGCAGTGACTTCTGGAGTTGTATTTCTCTCATGACTGGGGCTAATATATCAACTCTAGTAACAGGAGAAACCATCCAAAAAATGTATGTAAAAATGCCCCCTAAAGTTATTATTCTGATCTTATGGTGGCACAAGATGTAAAATAAAATAATAACACTCCAGCATAAACGTGAGGTCTGGGTACAAGTAAAACAATACATGTATATGGAGAGATTTGAGACCGAATTACAGAAACTTTCTTAAACTTAACAGTTTTTTACTAAATGGAGCCCCTTTAGAAAATTACCTAACCAGGGAGGAGATCTACTTGGTGGTTTCCCCGTTTAAACATACTATGTGGTATATGAGGCATGGACTTTCAGGGACCTTGGGAAAATTGAAGCTTCCCTCCGATCATCCAAGGTAACCCTAAAGTCCTAAATGCTGGTTTGAGATCCTCATATGTCCCTAGTCGAGCCTAGGTTAGGGTGACCGAAAAACTGACCCAAGAACTAAGATACATAAGATGATTTCGAGTAATTTAGATGGTGGGTTCTGCTCTCCTAGATGTTTACTATTGTACTATAGTACTTATAACTCTCCGTTCAAGGGCTTAAGTTGTAATCATTGGTTTATTCCTTTTAACTACATATTTTTGTATAAGGTGTAAATAATCATATCTACAGAGCCAATGTGTCTTAATAGGCACAAAAAGAACGACAAAAGGTTGTGATTAATGTATAATCATTTATTGTATTACATTTCCTTCAATGTAATTGCATTTTCTGTACACCAATGTATATTATTTTCTTTTGGAAAACAATAAAATATATTCAAAAAATAATAATAATATTAATAAAAAACACACATAAAAATAAAATATTATTATAAAAACACTAACAACCCAATCCATAACTTTTAGCTCCATTCCCAATGACTCGAAAACTTTATATCATCTATATTTATATAAGCACCTGTAATGGAAAAGTGAAACAATTGAAAAACTTATTTTAGCGTCACTTTTATTGTTATAATAAATAAATAAAAAAAGTGAAAAGGAGATATTTTATTTTATTTTACATCAAAGTATATAAAAAATGTATGTAAATATTAAATTGTTATGGGTCATGGCAAACGGTGAAGAAATTAGTAGAATAACCCATTGCTGGAAAGCTTTATAGTGCTCAAACCGGTATGTGCTAAAGAAAATGAAAATATGCCTGGTCAGGAACTGATTAAACATTATATACACATTGTAATTGAATTCAGGGGTCAAGCGCTTGGAGAAGAAAACAAAAAATCCTGATAGGGGCTAAAGAAATTCATGCAGAACATTTTACCATTCATGGCGTCCTGTGAGGTGGGATCCGTGCAGAACACCCAACGAAACTAAGTAAAATGACCTCTTTGCTAATTCCCCTGTTCTTTCACTTTTTCTGTGGGATCAAGATCTGAATGACAAGTGTGGATGGAAAAGAGTTAAGTAGCAGAGAAGCACCTGTTTATATGACTCCTTCAGTTTTGTGGTTTGCCAACAGCAAATATGCAGGTGAAGAGGTTGGGATGATGAAAGACAATGAGCCATTACCAGCAACTTAATGGTGTTCAAAAGGAGATAAATGTCTTTGAAGTAGGACCCTTATATTCTGTGACCTAGTCTTTGACCTTTTCCAACATTTATTGTTTGTCATTTAAATCCATTTTGGCCAAACTGAACCATCAACTAGCAGTGAAACAGTGTATACAATGTACAAAGTCAACTGAAGCTGTAGTGCAAAAGTATTAAAGTTGGACAAAAAAGTAATAACTGGATATCTTGATCTTGTCTATCTATTTATGTATCTATCTACTTACCTAGCTGTCTGTCTAGCTAGCTATTCACCTATCTGTCTAAAAATAGAAAAAAAATCACAGCATTCCACTAATTTTAAAGTGAAAGATAAAAACCTTTAATTTGTCCAATGTATTCAAAGTTTCACTGATTAATCAATAAATTAAAGTGTTACCTATAATTAAAATAAAATTGCAAAATATATATTCAATCTAATAGATTGTGTTACATACATAAAATACAAAAGTGTCGGTAAGTGTAAGGGGCTGTTCACATGCCGTTTTTGGATCCGATTTTTGATCCGTTTTGGATCAGATTTATTATGCATTTTAGGCTGGGTTCACACAGCAATATTTTGGTTATTTTACATCAGTATTTGTAGCTCAAAACAAAAAAAGTAATCTATACAAAAGTATAATTAGAAAGATGTACACCTCTAGCATGTTTTAGATCCATTCCTGATTTTGGACTGAAAATAATGGCACAAAATATGATCAAAACATTGCCATGTGAACCCAGTTTACAGTGGAATTTCTTACCTTCTCCCATCTAAGTCAATGTGAAGAAAACCTTCTGTACAATCCGCAGTAAATGTGCAAAAAATTCTGTACTGCAGATTTTTTCTCTCTTTTTATTGAATGCAAAAGGAAAAGGCAAAATCTGCGCTGAAATCCTTAGCTGAACCTTTCCTGGAGATTTTGCTTTCTCCCATTAACATCAATGTAGAAAATATACAGTTTAGAATTGTTTACAGATTTAGGCTAATGCTCAAATCTGGCAGTCTTCAGCCAGTTTTGCCAGAAAAGAGTTCAGCTTATTCATGAGCAGGTGTTAGCCCCGACCATTCACAGATTGCACTGCCCACCTCTCATTTATGCACAGGTTTCTATCTATTCAGAGTTAAAGACTGAATCAGCCATGAGTAGGTGGAGCTAGCTAACATCTGCTCATGAATAAACTGGACATTTTTCTGGCACAACAGGCTGCAAACTGCAAGATGTGATCATTAAGGGTGATACATATGATTTTTGTTGCCCAGGCGCCATTTTTTTGGCTTCCATTAGTAGCATAGAATGCACCTGAATCTATGAACCTGTTCTACTGCAGGTCATAGATTTAGCGCTTTCTAGCTATAAAGCGGCAAGTCTGGCTCAGGTAAACTACTCTTAACCCCTTACCGACATTTGTCGTACTCATACGGCAATGTCGGGTAGGGGTTCCCGCAAATTGCCGTATGAGTACTCACGGCATTGCGCGCTCACAAGCGGGGCGGCAAAATCGCGGCATGGAACCAGCTATTTTACCCCTCTCATGCCGC
>JAODAL010028156.1:0-53764 GCA_025379985.1 Phyllomedusa bahiana
GTTAAAATCCGCTGGGCACGGGGGACCCAAACTGGATTGTGGCCAATGCCGAATTTGCATTGGGGAAGCTGTCCTGCCCGGGCCCGTAGTGTGGCAACAGAGCGGGGGTTAAGTGCGGCGGGGGCCCCCGTTCCCCCCAGGAGCACCCGCTTGTCCACGGAAATGTGGAACGACTGACCTTTGTCAAGATGAAACAGGGGTGGATCGGCCAGGATTTCCACACACCAATGCCTTAGGGATCAGTCTGGTTCAAAAATACCTGCCTCAGCCACTATTCTGATGCCGCCACCCGCCTGATTCCACACATCTGCTGCCAGTTTCTCCATCTGCCTACCACCAACTTTACCAAGGACTTATTGAACCCACCTCAACACTCTGTCATTGTGCCAAATCTATACCCTTTTCTGCTGCTGCTGTTCTGTTGCCGTGACATCCACAAATGTGTCATTGTGCCACTGTCTGACCTCATGCTGCTGCTGTGGCGCTGCCATGTCCTCCACACTGTTGCAAGTCTGGCCACGCCTGACCTCATGCTGCTGCCGCCGTGACCTCCGCTCCAGTCATTGTGCCACTCTGTGGGTTCCTCCTTTTTTTTGGCCACCTGCAGATTGTCATTGTGCCACTCTCTGACCTCATGCTGCTGCTGTGACTCCTGCCGTGCCCTCCACACTGTGTCATTGTGCCACTGCCTGACCTCAAACTGCTGCCGCCGTGACCTCCGCTCTCATCATGTGCAATTCTGTGGCTTTCCTCCTGTTTTGCCACCTCCAGAATGCATCGTGTCACTGCCTGATCTCATGCTGCTGCTGTCGTGACCTCCACACTGTGTGATTGTGCCACTCTGTGGCCTAATACTGTTTTGGGCCCGCCTCCAAGAATGTCTATTGTGCCACCTTGGGCCTGACTCCAATTTATTGTGCCCTGCCGAACCACGTGACCTCCAAACTGTGTGATTGTGCCACTCTGTGGGGCCCAATACTGTTTTGCCGCCTCCAAATGTCATTGTGCCACTGCCTGATCTCTCATACTGCTGCCGCCGGACCTCCACACTGTGTGATTGTGGGCCCCTCTGTGGCCTAATACTGTTTGCCGCCTCCAGAATGTCATTTGCCACTGCCTGATCTCATACTGCTGCCGCCGTGACCTCCACACTGTTAATTGTGCCACTCTGTGGCCTAATACTGTTTTGCCGCCTCCAGAATGTCAAATTGTGCCATCTGGCTGACCTCATGCTGCTGCTGTCGTGACCTCCACACTGTATCATTGTGCCACTCTGTGGCCTAATACTGTTTTGCCGCCTCCAGAATGTCATTGTGCCACTGCCTGACCTCATACTGCTGCCGCCGTGACCTTTCCGCTGTGTCATTGTGCCACTCTGTGGCTTCCTCGTGTTTTGCCACCTCCAGAAGTCCCTTGTGCCACTGCCTGACCTCATCTGCTGTGGCTGCCGCCGTCACCTCCACACTCTGTCACTAATGTTGCCACCTGAGCTCTCAGCTTGTTTTTTTTCCAGCTTTCGCTGGCAATACTTTATCAGGCTACATTCCCGCTTGAGTTTTTTGGTCAGTTTTGCCCTCTGAAGTGCCCAGGGAATTTTATAGTGAAGCGATTCTAAGAGAGGCGGCAGTCATCTGTGTGTCATACTAAAACACAACATTGTATGAAGACCAAACCAAGCTTCCTCTGCATATTTAAGCATGGCACAACGTTCTACAGCACCCTGCAGGCTCTGTGCAGCCTGGAAAAAATTTTAACGCGATTCGTGCCAAAGTAATTCGGACCGTTTTTGTTTTATCGGAAAATTCGGCGAAGTGACCGAATCGAATTTTTGAGAAATTCGCCCATCTCTAGTCTCATCACATCCCAGGACAAAAGCCACTTTTTTTTAGGTGTGTTGCCTAAGGGAGAAATTTGGAAATGCATATGGCAAGTATTTTGATGAAGAATTTGATATCTGTTTTGAGATTGGGCGATAATTATCTGGTTGACCTGCTGATTTACTAGGTTTGGGGATTGTTACTATATTAGCAGCCAATAGTTCTTATGGAGGAGATGAGATGGAGGCAATTTCATATAATAGATTACAGAGATAAGGAGATAATATATCACTGAAGATTTGAAAACATTCACTTGAAAGACCTTCAGGTCCTGGGACTTTATTATGCTAAGCTTTACTTACAACCTGCTGAACCTCCTCTGAGGATATTGGAGCATTAAGAGAAATGAGTTGAGAGGGAATTAGCTTGGGAGGCTTCAGGGAGCTCAAAAAGAAGTCTATATCCTGATTAGAGGGAGGTAGCAGAACATCACTATGTCTGAGATTTCAGAGGTTTGGCTTAACATTCAGCACAGTGTTGATTATTTCTCTAGGATCTTGGACTATTTGACCTATGGGCCTTGTAAAGAAGAAATTGTTTTGGCCTGTAAAGCTTTAACACAGCTTGCTAAGATTTTACCTAGTCTATCTTCCAGAGCAAATAATCACTATTTAAGTTAGCTAGATTTAAATCAAATTTATTAAGATAAAAGGCTCTTAATTTATGTCTTAGATCTGCTAATTGTTCTTTGACCAAATCAGTGGACTGTTTTTTTTTTAAATTGAGTATCTCTTACTATCCTCTAGGAGTTGGAGCAGAGAGGACTATTTATTTCTCCTTTCTGAAGAGGCCAACTTAATTAGCACACTTCTGATGAAGGCTTTGTCTGCCGACCAGAGAATGGCCTTGGAGGTGGCAGAAAATGTGTTATAAGTAAAATAAACCTCTAGCTTACATTTGATTTGGTTCTTCAGCTCTGTATATACTAACAAGGAGAAAATAGCTGATGTGGGCGGGCCCAGTATGGATGTAGGTGGCACCAGTACTGTCAATTAGAGATGAGCGAGCAGTAAAAAATTCTAGTTTGATTAGAACCTCAAACTTTACTGTGCTCGGTTTGAGGTTCTATTCGAACTCAAACTCGCACCCCATTAAAGTCAATGGGAGAAGATGTTCTGGTTAATATTTATACCTATACAGGTGAGAAGAATCTGTAATTACCATTCATAACAGTAAACTGGATACGTGGAACAACTTAGTGAAGAAAATTTAGCTCTAAGAGTAACATAAAAAAATTGAGAGGCTAAATTACTTCATTCCTTTCAATGGCTAACTGAAAAGATAAGGACAGCTTCCAAGCAGGGGTGTAGCAATAGGAGGTGCAGTGGTAGCAGCTGCTACAGGGCCCTGCATCCTGAGGGGGCCCAAAAGCCCCTTTGACACATAGGAGATTTGGAGAAGATGTGTTATACAATTATTGAAAACCCAAAACTGCAAAAACTGAACTTTTAGGCACTGAGTATGATTTTGCAAATCATAGCATTCTGTATAATAAGCAAACAAACCACAAAATTCTTTCAATTATTACAGGGGGAGAAAGAAATACCCCAAGATGCAGTAACCCGGTATTTAAAACTTTTTACTGAGCAAACAACTAGAGCCACCAAATACCTTCAGGTAATAATGGGGGATATACGTATAAAATATAACTTTTATTTAAATGTATATTGAATAAAAAGGAAATGCACACGTGGCAATCCCTATTGTCCCTATTACCATCTACCTACTCACACTAGAAGGAGATAAACGGAGTAACCGCCCTGAACAAGGGCGACCCCGTATAAACTATCTAACTGGATCCCTACAATACCCTAAAGCAATATCCAGACAAAAACACAAAATGATATACAAAAAGAAAAAGTCCACAAAAACGTGCCCAAATTACTCCACTACCAAACAAATAAAAATAGAAATAAATACAAGACACAAACAGTATACCTATCAAAACTTATCACAAAATCTATCCTTCTATCCCAACGCGTTTACCCCGCTGATAGAGCGGGTTCATCAGGGGATAGTACAAAAGACACAGATACAGATGATATTGCCAAATAGATAAGATTATGCTCACGTCCCTTCTTATAAAATGATGTATAGCCAGTCCAGATAGAGCACAATGGATCCTGCTAGGAACGGGTGCGTCGTCCAGGGAACAAAATGTACTGCAGGATGATATAGTGGCTGCTACTTACATAATAAGGGTCCGGATAGCCCACCGGAACTACGTCATCTCGTAAAGCTTAAAAGAAAACGGGTTTAATAAAGCGTAGAGATTCAAAAACGCCGCTCACACAATCAAAAGCGGGCGTATGCGCAGTTTAAGGTTAACGCTATCCCAGCAGGGAAGCCCGCACCTGCGCATAGCGTACCTAGGTAGAGGTTACAGGGTTGAAAGAAAATTAAAGAGCAGGCACGAGAGGGACATCACGACCACGCATTCGGCACTATGTGTATAACAGAGCACCAGACTTAAAAGATAAAAAGCGCAAGTGCGACTAGGTATTGCGTTCCGCTAAGTGTGAAATCGTCCAAGCCAATAAGGCTCAGCATGTTAAAACTAAAATGGACCAGGCAGGTTTGAAAATCTATATTTGGGAAAAGGAAAGAAACCAATAAGGTACAAAGCATAGTGCGGGCATGAAAATTTTTTTTAAAATCCCAATATAAAGGAAATTTTTGGGAAAAGAAAAAATACAGATCAAAACCCAAAAAGCACAACGGCAAAACAAAACCAGTGATAAAACTCCATTTTAAAAAAAAACAGACAAAAATTTAAATGAAACTAAAAAAAAACCCCCTTTGGGGGAAAAGAATTAAACAATGGGATAAATTTTGAAAAAAAAAATACAATTTAAAGATCAAAGAAAAAAGGACAATAAAATTTTATACCAAAAAAATAAAAGAAAAGAGTAAGTAATCATAAATCATACAAAAAATTTAACTACGGGGAAAACCAAAAAAATAAAGTGAAGAAAGGAAAACATTTTTTCCCAAAAAGGCGAACAATTTTTTACGAAAAATCCAATTGGCTTCCCCCTCTGCAGAATCTTTTTTTCCCAGTCCCCCTTTAAAAAAAAGGTTGAAGGATGTTTCCACCTCTATGGGCTAGAAAGAAATTTCTAACGGGTTATCAAAGGTTTTTCTCGAATTCATGTCCTAGCAAGGGGGGGCACGATCATGTTTTTAAAATTCCAATATCTCAAGGGAAATTTTCCTCCTACTTTCCCCAAAGGTCTTCCCGAAAAACCTCAAAATGGCAGTTAACCGGTAAACCACCCCCTTTGGGGGGTCCCCTTATTCTAATCTCCCTTGGGCTGGGGGGAAGGACCATATATTCTCAGAACAAAATTGGTGAATTTCAGGATTATATCCTGTTTTGGGGTATATTGATGACTCCCGATTCTGTGGACTGGTTTTAGAAATTTTCCCCTTTTTTTAAAAAAAATTTTGGACCCCCTGAATATCAATCAGATTTGGGTTTGGGTTTTCCCCCGGTAATACAAAAAATCCAATTGGTATTTTTTGGGTGTAAAGATTTTTAAAGGATGCAATGGTGTACTAGAGAAACCCCAATTTAATCGTAAGCCACAGCAGGAAAAACCCTCAGCGGGATAGTCATCATCCCCCTTCCCCCCACGGCGCGGAAAAACAAAGGGGGTAAATCCAGGGTTTGGAGGAACTGCTCATCACATCAACCTTCAAAAAAGAGGGAAAACTCTTTAGGAAATAGGTTTACTGAAAAGGGGCTATCCCCCAACCCCATACCATTTAAGCCTACCATCTTGCTCCTCAAGGGTTTGCGATCCCAAAACTAAGAAAAAGACCAAAGGTTTTTAACCGGTTTGGATAGTAAGGGAAAATTTTGATTCCTCCTCAAAAGGGGTTTAAAAAATCATTTCTAACCCTTTTGGCCAAATTTTTCTCCCGAAACCCCTTTTCTAAAAGGAAATTTTTTTAAAGTAAAATCCCCAGCAATTTCCTTTTTGAAGGGGCAAAAACATTGGGGGATTTGTTTTGGGCCCAAGCCCAATCAACTCCGCCCTTAACCAAAATTTGGGGGGGGGGGGGGGGCCCTAAACAAATTTTGTCTCCCCGGCCCCAAAATTTCTTTTTTTTACCCCTACAAGAGTGAAAGTTTTAAGGGGGTGGGCTTAGGTTTTGTTAAAAAAGGGCCCCCCCGGCCCCAAAAATTAGGGAAGGTTTTTAAAATTTTTTCTGATGGACTCTCACCCCCCTGGAAAAAAATTCAAAAAATTTTAAATTTTGTTTTGGCAAAAAGGCCCCCTTTTTTAACCCGGGAAATTTTTTAAAACCCCAGGGGGGGGGGGGGGGGGGTTTTTTACCCGTTAACATGGCCCCTTTTCCCCAGAAGTAATTTTGTGGTAAACCCCAATTTTCCCGGTTAATTTTTAAAGGGGGGGAAAAAATTCCCCCCGAAAAAACCAAATTATTGGGATTTTTTTGGAAAACATAAACCGGTTTGACAAAAAGGCCCCCCCTTTTTCCTTTCACCCAATTTTAATTTCCGGGATTTTTTTGGGGGGAAAACCCGGGTTTTTTTAAATTTCCCTTTAGGGGGAAATTTCTTTCCCCAGGGGAATGGGGGGGTTTTTGGGCACTTTCTTTTTACACCCAAACTGACCCTTTTTGGAAAAAGGAAAGATTCCGGCCAAGAAAAAAGGCCCAAAAAAGGGAAATTTAAAATTTAAACCCCCCCTCCCCAAAACCTGGGGTTCCCCCTTATACCTTTTTTAAATGATCCCTTTCTTTAATTTTTTATTTTAAATTTGATATTTCCCCATTAGGGATTAAAAATTGTGTTTAATTGGAAACCAAAAAAATTTTGACACAAAAGCTATCTTTTATTTTTTTAATGGTAAACAAATTTATTGTCCCCCTTTTTCTTTTAAAACATCTATTTTCAAACTTTTTTTTAAAAAATTTTGCCGGTTTAAAAATACTCTTCATTTTTCTTATTTCTTTTCAATTTTTGTTTGTTTTTACTTAAGATTCCCCTTCACTGGCCCCTAGACGGGTTTTTGCCCTTTTTTTGACTCTGTTTTTTATTCTTTTTCCAAGAATTCCCCTTTTTATTAGCGAGTTTTAAAAAAACTTTCAAAGCCCGCAAATATGGGTTGGAAACTTATTGGTTTTCATACCTATTAAAAATATACGATTTTTACCTGCCGGTTTCCCTTTTAGTTTTTAAAAATGCTTTAGCCCTTAAATTTGCTTTGGGCGATTCCCACACTTTGCAGAACGCAAAACCTAGTCCGCTTTGGGGCTTTTTTTTTTTTAAGTCTGGTGTCCCTTTAAAAAACAAAATGCCGAAGGGGTGGTCGTTAAAGTCCCCTTTTCGCACCTTGCGCTTTAGGTTCCTTTTACCCTGTAAAACCCCAAACCAGGGACCTATGCCAGGCGCGGTTTTACGCTGGGAAAAAGCGTTAACCTTTAAAATGCGCCCCTTTCGCCCCCTTTTGATTGTTGAGCGGTGTTTTTGAATCTCTACGCTTTTTAATTTTAAACCCCTTTTTTTTTTTAAGGGTTTCGAGGGTGACTTTTTTTTCCGGCGGGGTTTCCCGACCCTTATTAATTTTAAATACACCACTTATCATCCTCAGTACATTTTTTTTCCCTGGAAAAGAAAGCACCCGGGTTAACAGGATCCATTGTGCTCTTCTGGGCTGGGAAAAAAATCAATTTTATAAAAGGGCGGAGCAAAAAACTTAAACTATTTTGGGAAAATTTTATCTGTATCTGTGTATTTTGTATTATTTTCCCCCATGGGCCCGTCTATACGGGGGGAAAAGTGTTGGGGGTAGAGGGATAAAATTTTTTTGATAAGTTTTGGGTAGGTATAAATGTTTTTGGGCTTGTAATTTTTTTCTATTTTTTTTTGTTGGTTTTTTTTAAATAAATTTTGGGAAATTTTTGGGACTTTTTTTTTTTTGTATATCATTTTTTGGGGTTTTTTTTTGGAAATTGCTTTTTAAGGGGATTGTAGGGGGCCAGTTAGAATAGTTATAAGGGGGTCCTTATTCAGGGGGGTTACTCCGTTTATCTCCCCTTTTAGTGTAGTAGGTAGATGGTAATAAAGGGGCAATAGGGAATTTCCCCCTGTGCATTTCCTTTTTTTTTCAATAAAAATTTAAAAAAATTTATTTTTATACGTTTTGTAATTTCCCCCATTTTACCTTTTTTGGGATTTGGTTGGGTCTAGTTGTTTGCTCACTCTGTATAATATATAAACCCTGTATATGAGATTAGGGTTTATGGAACCTCCCAAAATTTTACCAAAAAAACACTTTTTGGTGTAGTAAAGATTCAGCCAGCAATACCAAACTCCCTAACTGTTGAAGTCTATGGAGAGGAAAATGCTATCTAACTAAGAGCAGTCTGTACAGTACAGAGAGTGAGCTGAAAATGACGTTCACAAGGCAATACAGTGAAATATGTATAACATGGTCATGTGATTTTAGCAGCCAATAAGAGCTTTACACCTCAGCGATGATGTTTTTGACACTTCTCTGTGCTCTGCACTGATTGGATGGCCACCAAAAGTACAGAAAGGTGACTGGATAGCCGCCAAAAGTGCAAAAGGACGCTGAAAACGAAACTGAAAATGGCGTGTCGAGCTAGAACTTTACTCGAATGAATACTAATGTTTGGTTCCAGTTCTAAAAATTCGAGAAGTTCTATTAGAACTTAACTTTTCTAGAATAGTTTGATCAACACTACTGTTAATACATCAACTGATATAATGAATTGGCTGAGTGTAGAAATGGTCCAAGCCATGTTAAATAAACTGAATGTGAACACGGCTCCAGGCCCAGATGGCTTTCACCCAAGAGTTCTTAAAGAACCCAGCTCGGTTATCAGTGTGCACCTGTATATGATATTTAGAGATTCTTTGGTGACTGGTATAGTGCCAGGAGACTGGCACAAGGCAAATGTAGTTCCCATTTTTAAAAAAGGCTCCAAGTCTTGCAAAGGTAATTATAGACCAGTAAGTTTAACATCTATTGTTGGAAAACTGTTTGAGGGGCTCAAAAGGGACTATATACAGGAATATGTGGCTGAATATAATATTATAAATGATTGTCAGTATGGTTTTACTAAGGACAGAAGTTGTCAGACAAACCTGATCTCTTTTTATGAAGAGGTGAGTAACAGACTGGATAGCGGTGAGACTGTGGATATAGTCCTTTAAGACTTTGCAAAGGCGTTTGACACTGTACCTCATAAGCGTTTATTGGGTAAATTAAAATTCATTGGGTTAGAAATGACAGTGTGTAATTGGATTAAAAAATCGGATTGTACTCAACGGTGGTAAATGACTTCTACTTTGAGTGGCCCCCAATTATGAGTGGTGTGCCACAGGGCTCAGTATTGATCCTCTTTTATTCAATGTATTTATGTATTTATTAATGATATAGTGCAGGGGATTAATAGCACTGTTTCTATTTTTGCAGATGACACCAAGCTATGTAGTGTAGTGCAGTCTATGGAAGATGTTCATAAATTGCAAGCAGACCTCTACACACTGAGTGTTTGGGCATGCATTTGGCAAATGAGGTTCAATGTGGATAGTTGTAAGGTTCTGCATCTGGGTATGAGTAATCTGCAGGCATCATATGTCCTAGAGGGAGAAAAACCGGGAGAATCACTTATTGAGAAAGATCTGCCTCTAAGGCAAGCAAGATATTGGTGTGTATTAAAACAGGCATGGACTCACGGGACAAGGATGTAATATTACAGCTGTTTAAAGCATTGGTGAGGCTTCAATTGGAATATGCTGTTCAGTCGGGGCTCCAGTTTATAGAAAAGATGTAATGGAGCTAGAGAGAGTGCAAAGACGAGTGTCACGGTTCACGCCGCAGTTCCCTGCCTTGAGCCGTCGGCGTGTCGTGCCTTCCTGTGCTTACCTGTCCTGTTCTGTTGCTTCCTGGGGTCCTGTATGTGCTCTGTTCCTCTTAGGGCGCGCGCGCTGCAGTTTCCTGTCTTTTATTGGTTACTTGTCTCTGTCTACTTCCTCTTTACCTCTGACCCCTGCCTATAAGATGAGGTTCCTGCCTCTGCTCTGGGTCAGTTCATTGCAGTCTGTTGCTGTGTCCAGCTGCTTCCCATCTTGAGCTCCTGCCAGCATCTCAGGTCTGCTGTTGGAGCCTTTAACCCCCTGAGATGCTGGTCCAGTGTCTTGGTCATCTGAGCTCCTGTCCGTTGTGTCTGTCTCTCCGGTATCCTGCCGTGTTCCTGTCCTGTATGTGCTCTCCTGTTCCTGCCGTGTTCCCTGGTCTGTACCTGATGTGTTACTCGTCCAGTTCCTGCCATATCCTGTGGTGCTATGTGTACGTTTAACTCTCCTGTATCCTGCTGTACATGTTCCTGTGTTCCTGTATTCCACCGCTTGGAGTCCTGTCTTGCACCCCGGGCTATCACTGCAGGTAGCCATGTCAGGGGTAGTGACCTGGGGGTCCCGCAGCCAAGTCCATCCCGCTTTGCGGCGGGCTCTGGCGAAGACCAGGGGCCCCTTAGACTCCACTCCCTGCCGCGGTCCTCCAGCTACTACCTCACCTGCGGTGATCACAGAGGATCCACACCCGGATGTCTGCGGTCGGCGCTTCGGCGTACATCCATCGGCGCCACACCGTTACAGTATGAACGGACCATGGATCCCGCAGGGGTGACCCTGCCCTCATCTAGAGCATCTGCACCCGTTGCCTGGCTCATGGTTCGCCCAGAGCGTCTGCACCCGTTGGCCTAGCTCATGGACCAGCCCAGAGTTCCGTTTGGGCCCGCTCATGGGTCCAGCCCAGAGCTTCCCTTTGGCCTAGCTCTTGGTCCAGGCCCAGGCTTCCGTTTGGGCCTAGCTCATGGTCCAGCCCCGAGCTTACCGTTTGGCCTGCTCCATGGTCCAGCCCAGAGGCACCCGTTTGGCCTAGCTCATGGCCCAGCCCAGAGCACCCGTTTGGCCTAGCTCATGGTCCAGCCCAGAGCACCGTTTGGCCTAGCTCATGGTCCAGCCCAGAGCACCCATTTGGCCTAGCTCATGGTCCAGCCCAGAGCACCCTTTTGGCCTAGCTCATGGTCCAGCCCAGAGCATCCGTTTGGCCTAGCTCATGGTCCAGCCCAGAGCACCCGTTTGGCCTAGCTCTGGTCCAGCCCAGAGCACCCGTTTGGCCTAGCTCATGGTCCAGCCCAGAGCACCTGTTTGGCCTAGCTCATGGTCCAGCCCAGAGCTTCCGTTTGGCCTAGCTCATGGTCCAGCCCAGAGCTTCCGTTTGGCCTAGCTCATGGTCCAGCCCAGAGCACCCGTTTGGCCTAGCTCATGGTCCAGCCCAGAGCACCCGTTTGGCCTAGCTCATGGTCCAGCCCAGAGCGTCCTTCTGAGTCCCCGTGGCTTACGGTCTCGCCCTGAGCCTTCTGAGTCCCCGTGGCTTACGGTCTCGCCCTGAGCCTTCTGAGTCCCCGTGGCTTACGGTCTCGCCCTGAGCCTTCTGAATCTCCGTGGCTTACGGTCTCGCCCTGAGCCTTCTGAGTCCCCGTGGCTTACGGTCTCGCCTTGACCTTCGAGTCCCCGTGCTTACTCTCGCCTGAGCTTTTGAGTCCCCGTGGCTTGCGATCTGCCCTGAGCCTTCTGAGTCCCCGTGGCTTACGGTTCCGACCTGAGCCTTCTGAGTCCCCGTGGCTTACGGTCTCGCCCTGAGCCTTCTGAGTCCCCGTGGCTTACGGTCTCGCCCTGAGCCTTCTGAGTCCCCGTGGCTTACGGTCTCGCCCTGAGCCTTCTGAGTCCCCGTGGCTTACGGTCTAGCCCTGAGGCATCTGAGTCCCCTGGCTTACGGTCTCGCCCTGAGCCTTCTGAGTCCCCGTGGCTTACGGTCCCGCCCTGGGTTACCCCCCACCCATTTTGGCTAGTGCCCCGTTTTTTTCCTCCCGTGCACGTCCTTATCTAGGTTTTTCCCTATACTGGCTATATTCAGCCCGTTCCTTGGTTTTGGGGTTGCCCCCGTAGAAGTTGCGGGCCCCTGACCTATGTGGAACGCCATGGTTGTGAGTTGGAGGGGGAGGGGGGGGCTTTGAGGGGGGGGGTACTGTCACGGTTGACGCCGCGGTTCCCTGCCTTGAGCCGTCGGCGTGTCGTGCCTTCCCGTGCTTACCTGTCCTGTCCTGTTCTGTTGCTTCCTGGGGTCCTGTATGTGCTCTGTTCCTCTTAGGGCGCGCACGCTGCAGTTTCCTGTCTTTTATTGGTTACTTGTCTCTGTCTACTTCCTCTTTAAACCCCTGACCCCTGCCTATAAGAGGAGGGTTCCTGCCCCTGCTCTGGGTCAGTTCATTGCAGTCTGTTGCTGTGTCCAGCTGCTTCCATCTTGTGCTCCTGCCAGCATCTCAGGTCTGCTGTTGGAGCCTTTAACCCCTGAGTGTGGTCCAGTGTCTTGGTAACGAGCTCCTGGCCGTCCGTCGTCGTGTCTGTGTTTCCTGTTCCTGCCGTGTTCCTGGTCTGTACCTGATGTGTTTCTCGTCCAGTTCCTCGTACCTGTGGTGCTATGTGTATGTTTAAATCTCCCGTATCCCGCTGTAATGTTCCTGTGTTCTGTATTCCAACGCTGGATTCCCGTCTTGCACCCGGCTGTCACCGCAGTGTTGCTGTGTCCACTGCTTCCCTCTTTAGCTCCTGCAGCATCTCAGGTCTGCTGTTGGAGCTTTACCTGAGATCTGT
The DNA here is from genome assembly GCA_025379985.1 of Phyllomedusa bahiana. Classification (NCBI taxonomy): domain Eukaryota; kingdom Metazoa; phylum Chordata; class Amphibia; order Anura; family Hylidae; genus Phyllomedusa; species Phyllomedusa bahiana. The sequence continues at coordinate 12,595 of JAODAL010028156.1, forward strand.
CCAGTGTCTTGGTCACGAGCTCCTGGCCGTGTTCCTGTCCTGTATTGCTCTGTTCCTGCCGTGTTCCCGGTCTTCCCATGTGTTACTCGTCAGTTCCTGCGTATCCTGTGGTGCTATGTGTATGTTTAACTCTCCTGTATCCTGCTGTACATGTTCCGTGTTCCTGTATTCCACCACCTGGATTCCTGTCTTGCACCCCGGCTGTCACCGCAGGTAGCCATGTCAGGGGTAGTGACCTGGGGGTCCCGCAGCCAAGTCCATCCCGCTTTGTGTCGGGCTCTGGCGAAGACAAGGGGCCCCTTAGACTCCACTCCCTGGCGTGGTCCTCCAGCTACCACCTCGCCTGCGGTGATCACAGAGGATCCACACCCAGATGTCTGCGGTCGGCACTTCGGCGTACGTCCATCGGCACTGCACCGTTACAACGAGCAATCAAACTTACAGTATAAAGGGAATGGAGCATCTTAGTTATGAGGAAAGGTTAGAAGATTTGAACTTATTCGTCTTGAGAAAAGACGGCATTGGGGGGATATGCTTAATTTATATAAGTATATAAATTGTTTCTATAAAAGGTATGGGGAAAAATTATTTAATTTAAAGCCCCCTCAAAAGACAATGGGACATTTCCTTTGGCTGGAGAAAAAAGGATTCAATTTTCAGAGAAAAAATGTGTTCTTCACTGTGAGAACAGTAAATCTGTGGAATAATCAGCCTGAGGAGCTAGTCACAGCAGGAACAGTTGCGAGTTTCAAGAAAGACTTTCCAGTCTGATGGCAACTCGGATCAAATTCAATCTTCCTTAGAGCAGATTGGTTCTTGCCTTATGGGTTTCAAAGCATTCATCACTAGGGAAGCTAAGCTTAAACTCCTTATCTCCTTCCCTTCACCCACATTTTTCCCACCCTTGGTTGAACTTGATGGACATACAGTAAGGGAAAAAAATTTTTTTATTATTTCTTTATTGTGGTTTAAATTTTGCCCACTGACAAAGACAAAGAAAAATTTTATAATTTTAAAAAGGGAGGTTAACTTTAAAAACCCAATTTAAAAAGAAAATCAGAAATAAAATCCAGAAAAATTGTATAAATTATATAAATTTAATTTTTCCCTTTTTGGGAGTGAGAAAAAAGTATTTGATCCTATGGCAAAAAATAAATTTTAAAACCCTTTGGGGGGCAAAATTTCCCTTGTTGGCCCAAATTAAAAGCAGTCATATGGGTTTTTTTAGTTGATGAAACGTTTTTCGCACATTTTCCCCGAGGAATTTTGGCCACTCCTTTTTGGCAAAATCATCTCTCAAAACATTAAGATTTTGAGGGGTTTCTTGGCCAAATCGGAGCTTAACTCCCTTGTAGTAAACCAGAAGGGGCCGAGGTGGACGCCGATATGTCTCACCGAGGGTGCATGGTCTCGGTGTGGGGAAAAAGCCATATATACGGTTCCCGCAAAATTTAAAGGCCCCCTGACACCACTTTTTTTATACGTTTAAATATAAAATGCAAAAACAGTTAATCGGGTAAGGGTTTTTTAAAGGGGAGGAAGGGCCAAAAGAGCGGGGTGGGTTTGGTACCTTTCCCCCCTCCGGGGCCAGGCCTGGGTTTTTTTTTCAGACCTATGTAAGCTTGGCAAGTCAGGTGGGGCATGGGGGGGGACTGCCGATTTTTGACTGTGTGAGATTTTTTACGAGTTTTCCCGCAGCCAGCTATAGGGGAATCCCCCCGGGTTGGAACCTTTCTGGAAAAGGGAAAAGGGAAAACCCCGGACTGGGGAGTTTACACACGGGCAAATGTACTTTTGGTTTTTCCTAAGGCCAAACGAAAGTTGTTTTCCTTTGTGGGGAAATTTTCCTTTTGGTTTAATAAAAAGCCAATTTTCAAGGAATAGACAGAAATCGCAACTGGTTTTCCCCGTAAATACCAATTTAGCTGATTCCCTTTCAATGGTGGGGGGATGCGAGGGATAAACCTATGTCCTGGGGTTTAAAACTGCACACAGACCAAGCTACAGGCCCCCCAACCCGGTATGGGGGAAAACTCATCAAACACCTGGTGCAGGCAAATTTTGCAGCAGCTACAGGCCCCAGCCCCAGAGCAGACAGCTTTATAAGGAAGCCCTGAAGGGCCTTTGAAAAAAAGGGCCCCAAAAAGCATCAGCAAGCGCGCACCCGGGAAGCCCTGCAGGCCCCCAACAGGCCAAAAGCGCAGAAACAGAGAAACCATATTTAAGCCTACAGGCCAACAAAAAAACAAATCATAAATAAAGCCGCAGATTCCGTTTTTACAGAGGACGTTCAACACGGGGGAAAAGCCAGCTCCGGGAAATCTGTGATGGGGGCCTCAGGCCCAGGAGGACCATACGGAGGCCCTCCAGAAATGCCTGGAAAACTCGTTGGGGCCTTTTCCCCGGTTAACCATCGCGGACCGGGAAGGCTCCCCGCCGAAGCAGTGGCGAGGTCTGGCCCCCTATTTAAGGGGGACCCCGAAGGGAAAACGTTTTAAAAAACACCCCAAATTTAAAAGTGAGTTCTTGCCCCCCTGGGGGTTACTTAGCGTTTCGGGCCCAGGGGGATTTTTCGGGGTTACAGTGTGGGGAAACCCTCGGATCTCAGCTTTTTTTCCCCTATTCCCTTGGTCCAAAAATGGTTGCAGCGGAGGTATACTCTCCTGCGCAAATGGTGAGCGGGGGGGGTCAGGGGACCGTTCATGCACTCTTCCCCCCCTCCCCAAAATTTGCGGGTGGGCAGGGAAGCCCCCCAGACGAAATGACCTGGGGACTGGGGGGAAAAATTCCACGTATGGAGAAACCCTGGGGGGGGCTAGGGAGCCTAAAATACCCATAGGGGGGCCCCGGGAGGAGGGGACCCAAAACTCTTAGGGGAGTGGCCCAACCCCCGGGAAGGCCCCCATCCAGCGAAAAGGGGTACCCGGGATTCTTTGCTGGCTGTAGGGCCCGGTCAAATGGTGGCCCCTGTCCCCTCACCACTGGCCCATGGATTGATCTTTGGCGCGCCGACGTATTTTGCGCAACCGTTTCCCAGTGCTGTACCCAAAAAGGGGGGGGGACCCCCAGATGTGTACCCTGATTTTGAATGGGCCCCTTTTGGGGACTTTGGACTAGGAGCCTAGTCACCCTCATTGCACCCTCTGAAAAATTAACTGGTCCCAGTAAAAAACCCCTGGGGGGTTAAAATGTATTCAGGGGGACACCAAAGGGTGTCCCCAATGCCCCGGGTTTAATCTGGAAATGGAAAAGGGGGACACTGTCTCAAGTGTTGGGGTGGTGGAATATTTGATGCATGAGGTCAATTGTCGGGCCGTGTTTGAACTTGGTATCTGGGAAGGTTCTGTGGGGGAAAACCAGGTTTGGGAATTGCCAGTCATCCAGGGGGATCAGAGGTGGTCCCCAAGTTTCCGCTATCTGTCATGGTAGGGGACAGTGGGGAGGAGTCTTATTCAGACGAAAATGTCCCCGAGTTAGATGTGTCTCATAGTGGCAATTTTGGTTTTACAGATCAGCTCCTGGATCTGGACCTTGAGGAGGCCGATGGGGGGAGTGATTCATCACTCAATGGGGTTACCCAGGATTCCGGGGCCGAAAAACGATTGCCCGCACCTTTGCCTTAAATCAAGAAATTTTGTACCAGGTGACCAAAATGAGGGTCGAGGTGGTGGAACAGTAATAGTCCCGGGGCCATATTGGCGGGTTGGGTCATGGACTTGGCCCACTCCCATGGTTAGGGGGTCACTAGGGGTTGCCAAGACCATTCAGAGAGTCATGCAATGTTTTTATTGGCCTGGATGCTACCAAGAGATCAGGGACATCTGCCAATCCTGTACTGTGTGTCAGGTGTGTTACCCAGTTGTCCACTTTCCGTTTGTCCCCTTGTCCCGCCTAACAATTATTGCGGTCCTCTTTGAAATGATAGCAAATGGATATGGTGGGAACATTGGTAATTCAGCTAGGGGGCACCTAATTACATCTTCGGTCATTGTGGATTATGCCACCCGATACAGGTAGCCAATCCCTCTTCGAAAGCCCACATCCAAGGTGATAGCAAGGGAGCTGGTTCTATGTTTTTGCCCTGAAGGGGGATTCACAAGAAGGAAGTTCCTACTCGTTCAAGGAACTCGTTCATGTCCAAGGTGATGACAGAACTGTATGCAAGGTGCTAAAAGTCACCCAGTTGCGCCCTCGGTCTACCACCCCCAGACGGACGGCCTGGTGGAACGATTTAATAAGATCATTGAAAGCACATGCTAAAAATAGTGGTTGAGAGTGATGGACGGATTGGGAATGTCTTTACCTGTACTTGTAATTTTTCGATTAGGGGAATTACCCCAATCCTCCACAGGGTTCTCACCGTTTGAACTCCTGTATGGCAGGCACCCTAGGGGACTGCTGGATGTGGCGAAGGAAGGAAACCTGATGAGTGGGTTATTCCGCATAAAACTTGCGTGGTGGAACTTGTAGCCCAGATGCCAGGATTGAGAATGGCCGGGTACTAACTATTGTAAGAAGCACCTTCTGCAGGCACAGATGCCCAGTCCGAGGGATAGATTTTAGGTCTGCCCAGCCAAGACATGTTCAATCCGGGAGACCGCATGTATAGCGTTTTAATTCCCCAACCGTTGTAAGTTGAAAGTAGTTTTTGGCCAAGTGGCTGGGGTCCCTACGAAATCGTTTGAAAAGGTTGGCCGAGAGGCTAACTATAGGGTACATCTGCAAGGGGGGAGAAAGCCTTTCCGGGTGTACCATGTCAACCTGTTAAAACACTGGAGAGAGATTGGGAACCCCTGAATCTCCTTGCCATTACAGGCAAACCATGTCAGAAGTGGAGGCAGTGAGGGTTGCAGAGACCCTGTCCCCCTCCCAGAAGCTGCATGCAGGGGTTACTCCAACCGAAACAAAGATCTGTTCTCAGAGACCACGGGCCTATTAATGTGTTAAACCAGGAGATCCTCACAGACCCTCCAGGTCCGAGTTGAACTTAAGGCCATCATAGGATTTCCTGAAGCCAGTAGCGGAAAGTTGTTGCAAGGAGATTCAAAGGATGCTAAGAACTTTGAGTTATTGAGAGTAGAGATGGGGCGAATTGATTCTACGAAGTGGTTTTGCTTTAGATTTCCAGGAAATTCTTCGGTTCTGAACGAAGTCGAAGTTTGTGGGATACTTCGATGGTGAACGAAGTGTGCTTTTGATTGATTAAAATGGCTGCATCTGGCAAGCACATGGCGTTAATGGGGCAAAGACTCTGGGAGGAAGAAGGGCTGCCTACATTGCATGTGCAGAGATGAAGCCAATCAGAGTCCGTGGGATTCTGAGACGTCACCCACAGCATATATATGTTCGGGCGCGACGATGGGGAGCTCATACCGCTCTCACTGTATGGATTGTGGACAGGTGACTTCGCCACGGCGGCTATTGATATCTGCTTACTAAAGAAAACTCATTTTTTATACAGCGATTTTTGGGAGGATGTCACGGCTTCAGAGACTGCTTCTCTTAACGTTGCTAATTTGATTTGTCGGGGTATTGGAATGAAGTCCAGAAGTGTGCGTCCAAAGCAGCTGAGATTGATATACATTTTAATGCTATCTGACTCACAGCACATTGACTTATCATACGGATATTCTAAGTCTGTTCCTGTTGTAGTCATTTAAAGAAACTAGAGTTTTTTACAAATCCAAATACCCACTTCGTTTTTGGTTTGATAATTATTTTGCGCAATTTACTATACCAGGGGTTAATTAAGCGTTGTTCTGCTGTTGAGGTCACTAAATGAAACGTTCTTTTTTCACCGCAAAACAAAATGACATTTTTCCTGTAGCATAATTCATAACCGCAAGGTTATGTTAAAGTATTTCTCTTGTTGTGTACCGTAAAATACACGCCATTGTAACTCGATATACAAACCTAGTAGTTTTTGGTTGCTCAATTCTTTTGCCGGGCATTTTTCATCCGAGGGGTTAAAGAAGCGTATGTTCTGCTGTTGTGATGATTAAAGAAAACCGTACTTTTTCACCGCCAAAAAAGACATTTTTCGGGACAGCATGTATTCAATACACGAAGGCTAAATTTATCAAGTTTTCTCTTGATTGTGTACCGTGAAAATACACGCCATTGTAACAACGCTACAAAGCTGCAATAGGTAGTTTTTAATTGCCCTCAATTCTTTTTGCGCAAATTTAAATCCAGGGGTTACTTTTAAGAGTTTGGTATGCTGTTGTGGTCACTTCATAAAAGAACTTCTTTTTCAAGCCAAAGATGACAATTTTTGCATGTAGCATAATTCATATCCAATGGGTTAATTAAGCCTGTTGAGCTTTTACATTCAGTAATTACTGTGTTTTTTTAAACTACACATACAGTAAATTTTTCTGGTTCATTTGTGGAGCACAAATTATGTCCAAGGGTTAACCCAAATACAGGGTGTGTATTATTCATATACAGATATCTTCATCAAACGTGTCTGTACATTTTAGAACAAACAGTATGTCAGACAGAGATGGTGGCAGGATCTTCAACTGCGAGTGGCAGTGGCTCACAAACATTCTCTGGAGCAGGCCAGGTGCAGCAATGCAAGGGGACGTCCGCAGTGTGGGGTCACTAAGTGTCGGCCACAACTGCTGTCATTTGCGGCCGTGTGCTGACCAGCTGACCAAAGGTTCTTTGATTGGTTGACTAGGTCATTCACTTCATCCCAGTTAATCTGACAACCCCAGCCAAGAGTCGGTGGGAACATCAGACAAACCCTTAGTTGGCATGGCCGGGAGCGGTTCAGCGGCCCTAACCTGTCCTCAACAGGAGATCTACTATGTGGTCTGGGCTCAGCGCCACAATATAGCGAGGCGAATGAACAATTTGAGGAGGGCAGTGCAGCAGCTTACTTGGCAGCGAAGAAATGGGCCAATATCCACTGCCTTACTTGAGTAGGCGGCAAATGTATAGATGGTGGAGAGTGGCATGTGAGGTCATTATTGTGAGGGGTAAGCTCTGCTACCAAGACAGGTGATGAGGACAGCAGTGACGATGAAACACAATTAGTTGATGATGTAGCCGACCGCCACTTGGAGAGGGGTGAGGCAAAAGGGCGGCTTCATCATAGTCAGGGAGAAGAGGGCGTCCGCTTGTTGTGTCAGGCCGCGCGCGACAGCTGCAAGTGGTTGTGTGGCCGTGAGTGAGCCAGGATAGCAGCAGTGTGAGGTCGCGGAGCCAAGCGGCCACGGGGTAAAAAACCCGCTCTCGCTGGTACAAGAAGTAGCGGCAAGGGCTCAGCGAGGACAGACGGGCAGTAGTATTCACTCAGGGGTGCTTGGAGCAGTTGGCGGTTAAATCAGATACTCAGCGGGTGTGCAGATCTTTGCTAAGACACCGGAGAAGCGAATGATGGTATATGTAGAATCTGTAGGCTGAAACGTAAAGCGTGGCCAGGGTGTTATCGTTGGCACAACGGCCCTGCGTCAAACACATGCAGCGTCCAACCATCCAGGTGGCGTGGGAGAAACTTGGCTCAGAAAAAGTGGTGGTCATCCTGCCGCAGCAACAACAGCAGCAGCACGGCGCCCAGTAGCAACGCTATGCCATTGCAGCCGTCAAACCAGTCAAAGCTACACACCTCTGCAGAAAGGAGAGAGCTGTTTCTTCTTAGACATCATCTCCCGGTCCAGATGCTCCTGCTTCTAGCTACCTCCATGCGCCAGCGTCATTTCAGCGAGCGAGATTACAAAGAGACAACAGTATGTGTCCAAACATCCTAAGGTGACCATGAAGCTTGACCGTGCTCATGTCCAAGTTGTTGGTACTGCAGGTCCCTCCTTTTCCAACTGGTGGAATCTGACAAAGTTCAGAGAACTAATGGCTTCCCTGAGCGAGCCGAGGTGGTGAGTTCCAAGCTGTAATTTATTTTTCCAAAAAGGCACGTCAGATACCAGCACTTCCATAAATAGGTAAGAACAAGAGGTCGTGGGCCAGTCCTTAAGCTTATCGGTTTGTTCCAAGGTGCACCTGAGCGCGGACGTATGAAGCTTTAACTACGCTCAAGGGTCAGTACATGTCCTTTACGGCCCACTGGGTGAATGTGCTGCCTGCCCACGCACACAACAACTTGGGACGGAGACGCGCTTTCTCTCCACGTTGTCAAACTGCGGCTCCTGCGCCAATATCCGCCTCATCCCTCCTCCACAACACCATCATCTAAGCCTCCATAAAGTACTGCTCTCATCATACCAACATGTGTAGGGACAAGCCGGTGTCACGCAGTTCTTTTTACTCCTGGCTATGCCTCAGCGCGAACGAAGTAACCAGGGGAGGAGGAACTGCTCGCGTCATGCAGCAAGAAATCAATGTGTGGCTTTCTCCGCGACAACTGCAATTCGGAACCATGGTGATAAGAAAGATGGGGAGGTAACATGGTGTACCGCCGCAGACCAGACGGAGGGTTGGTCCATGCGCCCTGCATGGCGCATGTGTCAATCTGGTTGTGAAAAGGTGGCCTGATGTCTCTCCACCGTATCTTAAGATGATTTGAAATGGCCAGGAAACTGTTGCATGCACTTATCCATTCCTACTAAAAGCCTTGAACACAGCTCCTCGAATTGCAGCGGCAGATACGCCTCCCCAACCACTCAGTTTGCGATGTTTCCACCCGTGGCTGGTATTCCAGGCACTGCACATGGTGGACCGACTGTATGAACAAGAAAGGCCATTAACGATTTTGGTGATCCAGGTGAGACAGGAGTAACTATCCTGCTGTAACTTTGATGTCAGACCAGTGGTCAGGCTCATGCGTGACATCTGCCATTTGTTGAGGCCATCCATGGAGGCCGACGTGTATTTGTCAGCGCCAGGATCTACGGGATGAATAACGTCATTCCACTGCTTAATGTTCTGGAATAGATGCTGAAAAATCTGTCCTGGGCAGGGGACTGGAGATGTGGCGCTACATCTGCGGACCACATGAGTCGGTGGGGGACTGAAATGGTGTTTCAAGGATCACTGTCGTACCTGGAACTTGTTTACTGTGTTTGCCCTTAAGTTTGCACTCAGTCAAGATGGTGGAGTGTCTCAGATGGGTGCCATCTTGTTTCATGTTTCCTGTTGCCAGATTTATAAACTCCTCAAGCCTGATCTCTTTGCTGGAGTATTGTTGTTAAGCTCCTGAATGTTGCAGTCCTCTAGCTGGAAAAATACTTTGCTTTCCTTGTTAGTTCCTCACCTTTGCGGGTTTAACGGCTGCAAAACTATTGATACGTTACGTATTCGCTCATTGTGCTTCTTTATCCTGTCCTTGTCTGGATCCAGTCTACATCTATGCTGCTCCTGTCCAGCCTGCATCTGCCTCTCGCTGGTGCCCAAGCAGTCACAAGCCCTTGGATTCCAGCGGATCCACTAGTATCGTGACAGGATACTCAAGACTAAATAAATGGAAGTCAGCTGGGGATTGGTAGTCGAGAAGCTCGCGTCAAATCAGCTCCAACTGCTATGACTAACATGCGCACTGAGATGCAAAGCATTTGTAAACTAAATGTGTCGCTTATGAAGGCCAAGACTTGGCCTTAATATCCAAGTGTTATGGGACAGGCGATCCAGGATTACGCAAAAATTGTGATCGCATTATCGACCGGATTACTCCACCTGGAGTGTCAAGCCTCTGGACCACCCACTTCGGTCGCCTGTCATGAGCACGTAGTTGCCACCCTTCAGATTCGAGTGCGAGATCTGCGACAATTTCCGGGGTTTCCCAATCAATGTTGGTCGACTATACTTCGACGCAAACCTCCCCCTGCGCAATTTCTTACAGACAGAAATCTAAGGTCCTGTGTATTATTTGCTGCTGTCGACACAAGCCCATTGCCTGGGCTAGCCTTTTATTGAAACTCAAGACGCTCCTGTTTGAATCACCTGGTGGAGTTCATCGACGCCATGAGTCAGATGTTTGACGATCCAATCGCGGTGTACTGCTGAAGCCTTGCAATCCTATCCTTGAGCCTGGGCAAACGCCCGTTGCCGGAGTTGCCGATGGAGTTCAAGAGGCTGGGCAGTCGACACAAACTGTGGAATGAGCAGCAAAATTGTCTTTTTTTAGGAAAGGACTACGCAGCGCAGATTAAAAGATGAACTTGCCCGTGCAGAGGCCCTTCAGGTTTGGATGCCTTCATTATTCACTGCATTCCGAATCGTTTTACCCGACTGTGCTGAACGACGACTTAGGAGAGGTGGGCTACTCTAATTTTGATACTAAGCAGTCCCTGGCCAGTCCCTGCCAGCTGTCCTAAGGTACCCCAAGGGAAGATCCTCAGAGAGCCAGGAGAATAGCTTAGCCTATGCACTAAGTGGATTCCATAGTAAAACGTTTGAGAGCTCAGAAAGAAAGGGAGACCGGCTCCAGGGAAAGTCTTTGCTTCTATTGTGGAAAGTCTGACCACTTCCTTATCAATTGCCCTAGCCGTCCACGGAGACTAGGTCGGCAAGCCATTATGGGACACGACAGCTCAGTTGAAGAATCAATTTCTTCAGAACAGGACCTTATTGAAAAACAATTATCCATTTAATTATAATCGGGGGGCACATCATATTTAAGAAAGAAACAAAGACTCTCCATTACTCTCCTTCCCTTTTCAGAGTTCCGGGTTAACTCTCAATGGGTATTCTACCTCAGCCTTGTAGGACTCGGGGGCTCCTAGTTCGGGCAATTCATGGATACCTGTTTTTGCTCAGAAGCACGGGGTTAAATCTCAGAAAAAACTGTCACCCGTGGTAATGGAAACAGTAGATGGATCCCCACTGAACTCAGGGCCAGTGGACCAAGAGACAGAACCACTTGAGATCTTATGAACATCCCATCATCGTGAAAGTACTGTTGTCCTTTTGATCTCTTCCCCACACTTCCTGTATTCTTGGCCTACCCTGGTACATAGCACAGAAAAACCAGCTATTCAACTGGGAAACAAGGAGATAAGTTTCCCAGCAAGGATGCCCCCCATTCCTCAGCTCATGCTGAACTAAGTTCCCGAAGAACCAGCTCAAGATTATTATAAAATAGTTAGAGCTACCCCTCGGAATACAGGGAATTTGCTGGACGTCTGCAGCAAAAGAATGCTGACAAGATCCCCACCACACCGACCTATGATTGCCCATAGACTTGCTTCCAGGTGCACCTATACCTTTTGGAAACATCTACCCCTTGGCAGGTCCTGAATTAAAAGCCCTCAAGGACTTACATAGAAGAAAATCTGGCCATGGGGTTCATCCGACCCCATCCTTCATCACCAGCTGGGGGCTCCCATTTCTTTGTTAAGAAGAGAAGGACGGTTCCTTAAGAACTGGATTGACCTACAGAGAACTTAACAAAATTACCATCAAAAACAGTTATCCTCTACAACTAGATCCTGAGCTTCTGGAGAGAGTGCGACATGAGAAGATCTTTTCCAAATTAGATCGACCGAGGCGCCTATAACTTGGTCAGAATCAGATCTGGAGATGAATGGATAACCGCGCTTTAGTTAACGTTATATGACACTTTGAATATTGCGTGATGACTTTTGCCTTTTGTGGAATGATCCTGCCCTTTTTCAACATACCTCGTCAATGACATCTTCAGAGACCTCCTGGAATCGAATTCATGAGTCTTTTATTCTGTGGGATATCTGATTTTCTCCAACTCAAAGGAAGAACACCGAGAGCACGTGAAACTTATTCTGGAGCGGCTAGAGAGAACCAACTTTACATTAAGATCGAAAAATTGTGGAATTTCATCAGACCGAGATCCATTCCTTGGTTACATAATTTCACCTCATGGTCTGTCAAAATGGACTCTAGCTAAGATTAAGCAATAATAGTATGGCCTACCCCCAGAAACTTAAAAGTTTCAACGTTTCAGTAGGTTTCGCCAACTTCTATAGGACGATTCATCAAGGAATTTCTCAGAAATAATCTCTCCAATCACACAGTTGACTATGATAGAGAATGCTTTTGACTTGGTCTCCTCTAGCACAAGAGAATTCCTGTCTCTCTCCTAAAGGCCAAGTTCCACATACAGCCCCCGGGGTGTTAGTTACATCCTGACCCAGAACTCGCCTTAATGGTGGATGTAGAAAGTAGATGCTTCAGACTGTGCGGTAGGAGCTATTCTGTCTCAAAGTAACGGGAGAAATGACAAGTGTTTATACATTCCTTGTGCGTTTTTTCTCCGACGTTTATCACCCGCTGAGAAGAATTATGATGTGGGGAATAAGAACTGTCAGCTATAGTCTGCAGCTTTTAAAGAATGGTGACATTCAATTCAGGGTACCTCACAGCAAATATTTGTATACAATGATCTCCGTAATCTGGGTAATTTCGTTAGATCAGGCCAAGTGGTCTATACTCCTCGCCAAGCTAGCGGAGTATTTTTCTCAATTCAATTAACTTTGTAATCTCTTACGGCAGGATCCCGTATTTTCCCCCCCCCCCACGTCAACTGGAAAGGGCGGATGCTACATATAAAGAATGTTCTCCAGTGATCACTTCTACTATTCCGGCTGTAGAACATAGTTCCTGGAGTCTAAAGTTGTGGGAGTCAATCCATATTAAAGACTTGCTTAAAGAGATAAGAGAGGCCTATGATGACCACTGACACCTTACTATCCCGACCACCTGATGAGGTAACAGTTGGTGCTTAAAACTAAGTTGTGAACCACGGGCAGAGCCTATACATACCCGAAACGTAAGATGAAGATCTGGGCGTAGTCCATGATTAGAAGATTGCTGGTCTCAAAGGAGTTAGCAAAGACGCAAGGAATTTTTATCCCGGATTCTTTTGTGGCCCAATTCTCTAAGGATGTAAAAGAAGATGTAACATCATGTGACATCTATGTGCGAGAAATGCAAAATCCACGTCTTCACCAACAGTTTGTTACAACATGCCATAGGTCCCCTCTCGCCCATATGGTTTATATCCACATGGAATTTATCGTAGATCTAACTTATCCTCTCGAGGGGAAGAATACAATTCTCGTGGTTGTTGACGACTCACTAGGATAGCACATTTCATCCCATGTTCCGGTCTACCCTCTGCCAAGGAAACTGCTAAACACTCATAGTCATTGACGTTGTTTGTGTTTCGTCTTCATGGTGTTTCCGGATGAAGTTGTCTCGGATCGTGGGGTGCAGTTTACATCCATAATTTTGGCGTAGTGGAGTTTGTGTTCTACACTTAAACATTGGTATTTTAATCTTTCAACCGCCTTTCACAACATACTAAAGGACAAGACTGAACGCACAAATCAGACCATGGAAAGTACATGCGATGCCCTATATTTGATCACCTATCAAGATGACTGGGTGCATCTGCTTCCTGTGCGAATTTTCGGTACAATAATTCCCCAAAATGCTTCCACCAAACCAGACTCCTTTTCTTTGCAATTGGGGGTATCATCCAAAATTCTTCCCAATTTCCCTGCTGTTCACATAACCCAGCTGTGCTGAAAGGATCTCTGCTTTACATTCAAAAATTTACAGCTAATAAGGAAACATTAGAGAGGGCTCAAGAAAAATTACAAGAAGAAGGCAGATAAACATCGTAGGCCGAGGCACCAACTTTTAAAGTGGGAGATAAAGTAATGGCTTTCCACCATAAATTTGAAACTTAGTGTCTTCACCAAAACTGGGAAAGGAAGTTTGTCGGGCCATATAGATCATCAGAATAATCTAGTCCAGTAGCTGTTCGGCTCAAAATGCCCACCATCTGATGAAATCCACCCTGTTTTTCAGTGTTTAGTCTCTGCTAAAGCCTGCCGTGCCCTAATCCCTTTCCTGGACGTGTTTCTCCTCTCCTGATGCTGTAGAAATTGATGGGCAAGATAACTAGTTTGTTGTGGATCAAATCCTGGACTCGAGGTATTTCAGAAACCAGCTAAATACAATCATTAAGTGGCAAGGTTATGGGACCGAAGAGTTTCAATGGGAACCAGTGATAGATAACATCATGCTCCTAGACTGATGAGACAATTTCATCAAAGACATTCCGGAAAGACGAGTCATGGTTCGTCCAGAGGCCGCTGTTGACGGTGGGAGAGTAATGTCAGGAAATCCCTGCGTACCTTGGAACTTGTTTTACTGTGTTTGCCCTTAAGTTTGCCCTCAGTCAAGATGGTGGAATCGTGTCTCAGCTGGGTGCAATCTTGTTTCCTGTTTCCTGTTGCCGCATATATAAAACTCCTTCAAGCCTGATCTCCATGCTTGAGTATTGTGTTAAGCTCCCTGCTGTGCAGTCCTCTAGCCTGGAAACTTGCTTTCCTTGTTTGTTCCTCACTTTGCGGTATAACCTTGTGCAAAAACTCTGATACCTACGTCCGACATCGCTCAACTGGCTTCTTCCTGACATTGTATGCGATCCAGTCTACATCTCTGCTGTCTCTGTTCCTGCCTGATCTGCCGTCGCTGTGCCCAAGCCAGTCCAGGCCATTGGATTCCAGCTGTCTCCACCTAAGTATCGTGACAAATGGAGGAGGAGGAGGACATTGGAGCAGAAGAGCATTGTCTGGTGAAATGAGTGGATTTTTCTACCCAGGTGACTAGAAGGAGGAGCAGGGAGTGCTGGAGGAGGTAGATGGAGATGAGGGAGACGAGGCAAAGACCGCAAGCACGTGGCAGTATACAGTGGACATGGAGGCAGGAGCCCCTCGGAGTCACTTGTGCAGATGGCCCGCAGCATGCTGATTTTGCCTGGCTAGTGACAGCTCGAAATAGTCAGCATACCGGGCAGAGGGAGACTTCTGGCTCTCCATCCTATTGGACCTCGGCTTCCGGAGCCTTTTTCCCAGCAGCTGAGAGGGAGGACAAACTCAAATACTATAGGGAAATACTCTGTAGTCAGGTTGGCTGTGCTATGTGCGGCATCGTCCCTCCTTATGACAGGTGCTGAACAGGGGGTTTCTTCAGCGCTCTAGTGCTTACTGCCGCGGGTGCTGGGGGAAGGTGGGGGGAGGTGGGGAGTTAGGAGACAGTACCTGCTCCATCAGCAGCAACCTAAGTCTGGAGTCACTGATGAGTAGCTTTCTCTCACCCGCCTAGGCAGTCGCCTGAGCAGCAGCAGAGGACTGGGGCAGACCCTGAACCAACAGGTGGTGGCATTTGTGGACAGCACTCTTCCGACCCCAGTTAGAAGAATCCGATGGGACTACGGGCAGCCAAACGGGATGTGTGGCCGCAACTTGACCGAGTTTTGCGTGGAAAAAGCTGTCCTGCCAGCCAGTTAGTGTGGACATCAGAACGGAGTGTTCAGTGTGTGGGGGCCATCGTTACCCCAAAGAGAACCCACTTTGTCCACGGTAAACTGTGGAAGACTGACGTTTGTCAAGAGGAATAAGGCGTGGATCGGCTGGAATTTCCCACACCAATGCCTTAGGCGTCAGACTACATCAGCCATGCCCTCACCCAAACTGTGAAAAATGATGTCTGGGTTCAAACTACATGCCTCAGTTCAACTATTCTGTTTGCCGCACCGCTGATGCCACACATATGCTGCCAGTTTCTCCATCAGACTACACCATCTTTTACCAGGGGCTGGTTTTGCCAACCACTTCCACTACTCTGCCATTGTGCCACCTCTGACCTATATGCTGCTGCTGCCTCACCTCCACGCTCTGTCATTGTGCCACTCTATTATGACCTCATTGCTGCTGCTGCTGTTGATGGTGCCGTTGACATCCACCTGTGTCATTGTGCCACTTTGTGGCCTACTCCTGTTTTTGCCACTTCAGAATTGTCATCGTTGCCACTGTATGAACCTCATTGCTGCTGCTGTGGCTGAACTGCAACCGTAACCTACACACTCTGTCATTGTGACACTGTCTGTCTCATGTGGCTGACTGCGTTGATCTCCACACTGTGTCATTGTGCCTCTCTTAGTGGACTACTCTGTTTTTGCCAACCTCCAGGGAATGTCATTGTGAAACTGTCTCTGAAACTCATGCTGGCGCCACCGTCACCTCCACTCTCTGTAATTGTGCCACTCTGTGGCCTACTACTGTTTTGCAAACCTCAAGAATGTCATTGTGCCACTGTCTGACCTCATGCTGCTGCCTGCCGGTGACCTCCATCACTGTGTCATTGTGCCCCTCTGTTGCCTTACTACTATTTTTTGCCACCTCCAGAATGACATTGTGGCATCTGCCTGACCCTTCATGCTGCGGCTGCAGTGTACCTCCACACTGTGTCATTGTGCCACTCTGTGGAGCTACTCCTGTTTTTGCCACCTCCAGAATGTCATTGTGCCACTAGTCTGACACTCACTGCTGCTGCTGCCCATCACCTCACTCTCTGTCATTGTGACCACTCTGTGTCCTACTCCTGTTTCTTGCCCCTCCTGAATGTCATTGTGCACTGTCTGACCCATGCTGCTGCCACCGTCACCTCCACTCTCTGTCATTGTGCATCTGTGGCTTACTCAGTTTTTGCCCTCCAAGAATTGTATGTTGCCACTGTCTGCTCATTTGCTGCTGCCACCGTCACTCCACTCTCTGTCATTGTGCACTCTGTGGCCTACTACGTTTTTCTGCCACCTCCAGAATTGTTCATTGTTCACTGTCTGACCTCATGCTGCTGCTGCCATGACCTTTCCACACTGTGTCATTGTGCCACTCTGTGGCCTACTCCTGTTTTTGCCACCTCCAGATGTCATTGTACCACTCTGACCTCATGCTGCTGTGGCAGGTGAATTTTTGAGAGATCCAAAAGAGGATGGTCAAGCCCCATTGTACTAGTGCCAAAAGCCAATGGTAGATGTGGTGTGTGTGTGTTCTTACTCATTAAAATGAGGTTTTCTAATTTTTAATCCAACCCCCAAGCCCCTGGTAATGCGTATATGACAAGATCTGTTGGACAGCTCGATATAATTACCCACCGTAAGACCTTACAGGCAGACCAGATCCCATTTGCCGACAAGCACTCTAGGGCAGAACGGTACCCTCTATACTCCACCACCCGGCGGGTCCTTTCAATACTGTTACAGCAGCCGTATGGATTACAGGGGGCCTCTGCCCCTTTCCAGAGGGCTATGGACCCAAATTCTTTCATCCCATAGGAAATATGCGCTGCCTACTTGGAGAATCATCTAAGGAAAGTCAGGCTTGTTCTGGATGCCCTGTGAAGCGCTGGTTTAAAATTAATCCATAGTAAATTGTGCCCTGGAATATGGAGGAGATGAAATACTTGGGCTACCATTATTGTCGGGAATGGGGGATGTATTAATCTCAGATGATTTAAGGTTTGTGGCTATCCAAGAAATGGCACCTGCACCCCTCACCAAGAAACAGGTCAGGTCATTTCTTGGCATAGTCGGCTATTATAGGCAGTTTATCCCATGATTAAGTGGTCTCCCGAAGCAGAAGGGGCTTTTCAGGAGCTTAAACAGGCGTATGCGACAACCATGTTGTGCCCATGGACTTATCCCGGGAATTTGTAGTTCAGACGGAATGTGTAGGATGTGGGGCTGAGTGCTGAAGTATTTGTCTCTGGTGTTAATTGTGAGAGCACCCAGTAATGTTTTCCTCTGTAGGAAACAACTCCCCAGCGGAAAGAAATTATGCCATTGTGGAAAAAGAGGGTTTGGCTTTTGACCCATTAAGTGGGCACTAGACTCCATTCGGTACTACATTCCTATGTAGGAAGTTCAAGACATGTGTCAGACCTACACCCTCACAAAAATGGATGCGGGAGATAAAAGGGAACAATTCAGGTCACCCGTGGTTTTCTGGCATTACAGATTTCTTGTTTTCTGTAGAGCAAAGGCCAGGCAATTTACGGGATATGCGGATGCCTTGTCAAGGGTCTTTAGTTTGGTGGCTGAAGTTGCCAAAACCAAGGTTTTAGGCAGAGGGGTGGGGGAGGTTGGGGAGGTATGTAGTAAACCACAAGGAGCCGTGGTGGACAGCCGATATTGTCTCACCGAGATGCATGGTCTCGGTGTGGTAAAAGCATATAGGTGACTGGTGTCAGCAACATTAGGCCACTGACACACGTTTCTTATACGTTTAGTATAACTGCTATGCAGTTAATCGGGTAGGCTTTTTACTGGAGTAGCCAAAAGAGCGGGGTGGGTTGGCTACTCCCATGTCCAGGTCCAGGCCTGGGTTTTGTTTCAGACCTATGTAAGCTTGGCAAGTCAGGTGAGCAGGGGGTGGGGCTGCTCAGAAGGAGTTCTGACTGTGTGAGAGTTGGACAGAGTTTCTGCAGCCAGCTATAGGCGAATCACCTCGGGATTGGATTCTGCTAAAGGAAAAGAACCCAGAGATTGTGAGTTTACACACTGACAGTGTACTGTTTGTTTTGCGCTGAAGACCAGCGATGTTGTTTTCCTTTGTGTGATTATCCTTCTGGCTCAATAAACGCTATTATCAAGGAATAGACGGAAGTTGCAGACTGTGTTTTCCCAGTACTATCATTGAGCTGATTCCTTACACCCTATATAAGTTTTCTATGGTATTAAGGTCTGGAGACTGTTTATGCCACTCCATGACCTTAATGTGCTTCTTTTTAAGCTACTCCTTTGTTGCCTTGGCTGTATGTTTTGGGCTATTGTCTTGCTGGAAGACCTAGCCACAATCCATTTTTATTGTCCTGGTGGAGTGAAGAGGTTGTCACTCAGGATTTAAAGGTGCATGGCTCCATCCTTTCTCCCGTTGATGTGGGAAAGTAGTCCTGTGTCCCTAGCAGAGAAACACCCCAAAAAAATAATGTTTCCACCTCCAGGCTTGACAGTGGCGATGTTGTTGTTTGGGTCATAGACAGCATTTCTCTTCCTCCAAACATGGCGAGTTGAGTTAATACCAATGAGTTAAATTTTTGTCTCGTTTGACCACAGCACCTTCTCCCAATCACTCATAGAATCATCCAGGTGTTCACTGGCAAACTTCAGACGGGTCTGCACATGTGCCTTCTTGATCAGGGGGGCTGCAGGGTTTTAAACCGTTATAGCGTAATGTGTTACCAATGGTTTTCTTGATGACTGTTGTCCCAGTTGCCTTGAGATAATTAACAAGTTCCCCCTTTGTAGTTTTAGGCTGATCTCTCACCTTTCTCATGATTAAGGATACCCAACAAGGTGAGATTTTGCATGGTGCCCCAGATCGATGTCGATCGACAGTCATTTTGTATTTCTTCCATTTTCTTACTATTGCACCAACAGTTGCCTCCTTCTCACCCTGCGTCTTACATATGGTTTTGTAGTCAATTTCAGCTTTGTGCAGCTCTATGATCTTGACCCTGACATCCTTAGAAAGCTTTTTGGTCTTGCCCATGTTGTAGAGGTTAGAGTCTGACTGATTAATTGAGTCTCTGGACAGAAGTCTTTTATAAAGGTGAATATTAAAGACAGCTGTCTTTAATGCATGTAATGAGTTGATTAGGAGCATTTAACTGGTCTGTAGGAGCCAGAACTCTTAATGGTTGGTAGGGGAACAAATATTTATTTCTCTCAGCAAAATGCAAATAAATTTATATAATTTATACATGTGATTTTCTGGATTTTATTTTGTATATTCTGTATCTCAATGTTAAAATTAACCTACATTTAAAATTATAGACTGTTATAGCATTTCCTTGCTTTTCAAGAGGAAGTTATTTATTGCTACAAAGGTGATGTGGGAAGACTGAAGGAATTTTTTAGGATCAGGTTAACCGTTGTGTGTGTGGTCTGATCATGTTATAAAACGAATATTAGCTGAGTCTACTTGTTCCAAATAAAAAAAGTCAAAATGCGTGTGGACAGACCTAGGGCTGAGAAAAACGTATAGTATCTCCCAGTGGAATGAGTGTATCTCCAAATATCATGGAGATTTCCTTGATAAAGATGGGGTTCATGGATTTTTTTTTTACCTCTAGCTCTGTCTATTTCCTTTTAGACGATTATGTTGAAAAGTCACAAAAGATTTCAAGGCCTCCTTGACTAGCATTTTTAGCAATTTGAACAGTCTTTTTTTTTATAAAAGGGATTTGCCTGTCATTAGGGAACTGTTATTTCTTTAAAAGTTTGGCTTCAACCACTCTTTTTTTTCTTGTTCTACTGCTGTCTTTATCTTTTATCTCTCCTTAATGATATGCACCACTGTATATTTCACATCAGAGCTAAAATAAGCAGCTAGGGTTAACAAGCTTAGAAATGGCTTTGAAATGAAGTAAGGGTTAAATCTGTACGTTGGGTTGAGGTTTCTGGCCTAGGAGTAGGCCGCACTACAGTCCCATTTCAGGAAAGATGATGCAGGTGAGCTCAGGAGTCTTCTGAATCAGGGGCCTAGCATACTCCACTACATTGGAGTAGCCCGTTCGGTACCCATCAAAATACTCCTGAGTTCACCTGCATCATCTTTTCAAACTTCACATTGTGTGGCCTGTGTATTTTGTAGATGCCGACAAGAGTAGGTCCCAGGCTATCCATTATGAATGGCCTTTCTGTTAAGAGTAGGTGGGCACAAAGCCCTCTTTGGAAGCAGGGTCGGACTGGTCCACGGGAGGATCGGAGAATCCTCCAGTGGGCCCCCAGACTGACACAGGTGACAGCCGCGGGCCCCCACACAGGACAGGGGTCCGCGCTGCCTATATTTAAAAAAGCTGCTGGCACTGCTTTTACAAGGGAGGGTGACTTGCTGGTGGAGAGTGGGGCCATGCTGCGCTTCCTAGCAGCGCAGTACATGTAAGTGAAAGTGTATTCACTTACATCTCCTGCGCCGCTGGGAACGGACTAGCCGAGCTCCCGCTCTCTTGCTGTTGCGGGCGGGACAGTTCAGGGGCGGGGCTTAATCCCAGAGCTGCTCGATATACTGTTGTGGCCCCACTCCCGGTCGGTGGCTCTTCACGGATTTGAACTGTCCCGCCCACAGCAGAGAGAGAGCAGGAGCTCGGCTAGTCTGTTCCAAGCGCCACCCCCTCTCTCCACCAGCCAGTCCCCCGCCCGGGCAAAAGCAGTGCGGGCAGCTTTTGAAAGATAGACAGCGCAGGCCCCCTCCCTTCTACAGCAGTGCCCCCCCAGCGCTTTGATCCAGGTAAGGGGGGCCCCAGCGGCCTATATATATATATTATTCAGTCACTATGTGGTGGTGATTAGTGTTGAGCGATTATTATCGACAAAGTTGAAATCGGCACGGCTTTATGTTGATCGGATTTTTTCGATCACGCGATAATTTAGGTTAAAATCTGCACATAATTTATTAATATCGCGCCATTTTCAGAGCTTCCTGTCATTTTGGCGGCCAGCAAATCAGCTTAGAGAATAGAACAGGGTGAGCTGTGTGTGCGACATCATGACTGGGATGTGTATGGTTGCGAAAAATCACATGACCTGGTTTTACATAGAACAGCCCTTCATGTTCTTCCTCAGTGTGTGTCAGTGTCTCATAGGAGTAAGACGTGTGGTCGGTCTTTGTCCAAACAGCTCAGCGAAATTGTTCTATTTGTTCACACAGACAGCTATGCTTTTAGCTGTGAAAATTAGAACTTAGGTAGATTAGAGATTTGCAGATTTTAGGTACTTAGGTTGTGAATTTTAAAGGAGCATCTAGCCCTGTAAAGTTCCGGGGTGGGGGAGCGGGCGAACACAGACAAGCTCTTTAAAGGAGAGTGGAAATTGTGCAGCCCAGACTTTGTTTAGACATTGCATTGCAATGGCTTTTTATTAACAGTTTTCTGCTGAAATATTACTTGAATGTTGGGCAGCCTGAACTTATATTAGGATACAGATCCTTTCTAGTAAAAAAATACCTTTTATTATCCGTATACATTTCAGATAGGTGTTTTTTCACTTTGACGCAGGCCAGCTTTGTTGATAGAGGCACCTTGCACTTAAATTTGAATACAGCAATTTTGTAGTCAACGCAGGTGTATTTGTTAGGTGCAAAACTCCACTTTTATTATCCGTATACATTTCAGATAGGTGTTTTTCACTTTGGCGCAGTCCAGCTTTGTTGATAGAGGCACCTTGCACTTAAATGTGAAAACTGCAATTTTGTAGTCACCGCAGGTGTATTGGTTAGGTGCAAAACTCCACTTTTATTATCCGTATACATTTCATATACGTGTTTTTCACCTTGGCGCAGTCCAGCTTTGTTGATAGAGGCACCTTGCACTTAAATGTTAATAATGCAATTTTTTAGTCACCGCAGGTGTATTTGTTAGGTGAAAAAACTCCACTTTATTATCCGTATACATTTCAGATAGTTGTTTTTTCACTTTAAACGCAGGCCAGCTTGTGTTGATAGAGGCACCATGCACTTAAATTTTAATACAGCAATTTTGTCGTCACCGCAGGTGTATTTGTTAGGTGCAAAACTCCACTTTTATTATCCGTATATAGTGTTGAGCGATTATTATCGACAAAGTTGAAATCGGCACAGTTTTATGTTGATCGAAATTTTTAGATCATGCGATAATTTAGGTTAAAATCTGTGCATCATCTATTAAGATCGCGCCATTTTCAGCACTTCCTGTCATTTTGGCGGCCAGCAAATCAGCTTACAGAATAGAGCAGGGTGAGATGTGTGTGCGATGTCATGACTGGGATGTGTATGGGTGCGATTGGCTGGAAAAATCACATGACCTTGTTTTACATAGAACAGCCCTTCCTGTTCATGATCAGTGTCTCTCAGCATCTCATAGCAGTAGGCCTGTGTCCAACCAGCTCAGCGAAATTATTCTATTTCTTCACAGAGAAAGCTCTACTGTTAGCTGTGATCCATACAACTTAGTTAGATCAGAGATTGGAAGATTTTATGTAGTTAGGTAGAGAATTTTAAAGGAGCATCTACCGCTGTAAAGTCACGGAGGGGAGCGAGTGTGGGGTGGGGGGGGGGGGGGGGTCCCGCGGGCGAACACAGACAAGCTCTATAAAGAATACTGGATAAAGTTCACCAAGACTTAGTGCAGACATTGTACTGCCCAAAAGCTTTATTATTAACAGTTTTCTATTAAAGTATTCCTGGATATTGGGCAGCCTGAACTTATTTTAGGATACAACATCTTTTTAGTAACTGCAGGTCTCTTTGTTAGGTGCAAAACTCCACTTTTATTATCAGTATACATTTCAGATAGGTGTTCTTTTTCAATTTTGCCCATTCCAGCTTTGTTGATATAGCCACTTTGCAGTTAAATTAGAATCCAGCAATTTTGTAGTCAGCACAGGTTGATAGGTGCCAAAAATACCTTTTATTATCCGAATACATTACAGATACGTGTTTTTTCACTTTTGCGCACTACAGCTTGTTTATTGAGGCACCTTGCACTTAAATGTGAATACAGCAATTTTGTAGTCACCACAGGTGAATAGAAGGTGCCAAAAAATACCTTTTATTAACCGAATACATTACAGATATGTGTTTTTTCACTTTGGTGCACTACAGCTTTGTTCATTGAGGCACCTTGCACTTAAATGTGAATACAGCAATTTTGTAGCCACCACAGGTGGATTGAAAGGTGCCAAAAATACCTTTTATTATCCGAATACATTACAGATACGTATTTTTTCACTTTTGCGAACTACAGCTTTGTTCATTGAGGCACCTTGCACTTAAATGTGAATACAGCAATTTTGTAGTCACCACAGGTGAATTGATAGGTGCCAAAAAATACCTTTTATTATCCGAATACATTACAGGATACGTGTTTTTTGCACTTTTGCCAGTCCAGAGGTTGATAGAGCCACCTTGCAGTTTAATTTAAAGTCAGGCGCAATTGTGTACGTTACCTAGGTGGAAATGATTAGTGCACAAATATACTTTTATCTATCCGAATACATTACAGATACGTGGTTTTTCCACTTATGGCGGCCAAATACGCATCGTTCGCATTGAGGCATCTTGCAGTTAGATTTTGAATCCAGCAAATGGTAGTTACCACAGGTGAATTGATAGGTGGCCAAAAAAAATACCTTTTATTTATCCGAATACATTCAGATAAGTGTTTTTTTCCTTTGGCGCAGGCCAGCATTTGTGATAGATCTACTGTTGCAGTTAAATTTGAATCCAAGCAATTTGTTTTGATTTGAGGGATTGAGAATAGCTGTGATTTGCCCGTTCTTTTAATAGAGGACTTTACCAAAACTTCTTCCATACCCCCCCTTCTCAAATTTTTATATTTCTGGATCAGGAGCGAAATTCAGTGGTAAGCGGAGCAAAGAGGCGGGGTTGGACATGGAGGTAGAGGTACGAGAGAAGGTGCTACCTTCCAGTGATGGCGACAACACGCATGCCAGCGGATAGTCATTGCAGGACTGTCAGGCCTGTCATCGCTGTGGGTTAGGGCACTGTGAGATCTCCAGTAACGAACAGCGTCGCCAATCTGTCCCTTCAAGGGTGACATGCATACGGCTATCCAGACAATTGTATTGTTTTGATAGTTTTGGGGGCATTTATTGCTGTGATGTGTGTATAGACTAACAGGGTCTATTGTAAAAAATGTTGTTTCTAACGACATTTGTTTTTCATCAAGTGCTCTTTGAGTGGCTGGAAGGGAGTGGTGAATGCCGTTTGTATACTAGCCATAACGAGGGGAGGTAAAAGGAGCTAGGGGGAGAATAGGGGGAGGTGGATACGAGAAATTTTGAGGGAGCAGAGAATGAGAGTAAAGGGCAATGACTGAGGAGGGATGGGGTGTGAATTATAGAATCGGGCATTCGAGAAAGAGGGTGAGATGGGGAGGGGGGTTGAAAGGGGAGGTGAGGATAAACAACATAAATTAAACCTTGGCAATTACTCTCAATATAGAGGTAACATCAATTTGAGGGAAGGAGGGCGAAGAAGGGAAAAGTAATAATAAGGATAAGCATAAGAAGAAACCAAAGATATATATGATAATGAATGGACAATCGCACCTCTTGGCTTTTGATTGGACTTCATTCCATATTCTTTCAGCTGCATGCGCTCCTCACATGGATGCCAGTTTGCAATTTTACTTGGCACCACAGGACGCAATCGATGAGCAATGAATAGGAAGAATGAATGTGGAATAGAGGACTAAAATAAGGTGGAGTGACATAAGAAAATAACGAATTTAAAAAGATAAAGAAAGACGAACAAGAATTCTGTCACTGATCCCTGTGAGAGGCAGTCATAATGCTCAAGGGTGATGGTGTCTGTCAGAAGACAGGACTAGGTAGGGACACTGTTAATGGACACTTATTGCCAGAAAAAGACTCTTGTTTTTGCAAGATCTTTAACGATAGCTATCAATCCTTGTATTGAGGACAAACCCTATTTAATACAATTAAGAAAAGAGAAACAAAAGGACATGGGTGATTCCATCCCCTATTTAAAAATGCCCCATATGTTTCTAGAATCTGATTAAACTACTAAAAAACTTGCATGATACAAAAATACTGGTAAAAAATTCCTTGAATTTGTACCAAGGGAGGTACAGGAAAACTTGACCAGATGTAGGTTATCAGATAGGAGCAGGGAGTATTGGAGCACGGACAGAGATACAAAGTACAGAGACATAATTTTCCTCCAAGCACGTTGAGTAAAATGAGAAAAAGAATGCCAAGAAAAATGGCACCTGCGGGTGGAACAGGAGCGTTAACCACCAGTATTTCCAAGTGAAGCTCAATTGTGTCCGCACTCATACGGAGGGGCAAGCGCTCCTCAGGACAGGGGACAGTATATGTCCAGTGAAACTAAAAAATGGTGGTTGAAAGAACTCCTTTTTCCGGCACTTTTAATTCTGGAGTCATGCAAGGTTTGGGCTCATGCTGTGCCCAGGAAGTCTAGTCAATCGTCCAGATCAACTACAAAGGTGGTTGATAAAGACTTACTGTTTTCCGGCACTTTTTAAATTTGTGGGTCATGCAGGTTTGGGCTCATGCTGTGTTGCCCAGGACCAGTAAGTCAATGTCCAAAGTGAAACTAAGAATCCGTGGGAGGTCTGTTGAAAAGACATCACGATCCTTTTCCCAGTTATTTTTAATCTGTGGGGGTCACGACCAGGTTTTAATGGTCATTACTGCGGGTACAGGACAGTTATTAGTCAATGTCCCAGGTTCAACTAACAATGTTGGTTGAAACGACTCTTTTTCGGCACTTTTTAATCTGGGAGTCATGCGGTTTGGGGCTCATGCTGCGTTTCCAGGGACAGGAGCTAGTCAATGTCCCGTTCATGTAAAATGATGGTTCAAATCATACTGCCTTCTGCATTTTTAATTTGTGGGTCATGCAGGTTTAAAGTTCATTGCTGTGTGGCAAGACTGGGATAGGAAGGTCTGTGATTTTTTTTTCTGTGGCTTTTATGAACTAGTGTGTTGTCATGTCTAAGATGTAGCAGTATCCATTTGACTGTTGTGGATGTTAATTCCAGATCGTCTCCAGCCCTGTTTGGGTTTATGAATGACGGTGTTGGTTGCTCTCCACCATAGACTTAATGGTCATCGTATCATAATCTACAATCGTACCATTCGAATATCTTGTCGATGGATGGTCGGTGGCCAACGTAATCGCTCAACACGATCCGTATACATTTCAGATAGGTGTTTTTTCACTTTGGCGCAGTCTCAGCTTTGTTCGATAGAGGCACCTTAACTTAATTTGAACACTGCCATTTGTAGTCGCACGCGAGTGTATTTGAGATGGTGCTAAAATATCTTTTATTATCCGTATACATTTCAGATAGGTGTTTGTTCACTTTGCACAGGCCTGCTTTGTGGTAGAGGCACACTATGCACTTAACGTGAACTACTGCAATTTTGTAGAGTCACGGCAGGTGTATTTGATTAGGGTGCAAAAAATACCTTTTAGTAATCCGTATACATTTCAGATTAGGAGTTTTTTCCCTTTGGCGCAGTCCCAGCTATTGTTGTTAGAGGAAATGAACTGGTGAGGGTTCAGAGCTCTAGAACGGGGAAAAAACCAAAATAATAACAACACAAAACCTGCACTTAACGTGAATACTGTAAATTTTGTAGTCACCGCCTCAGGTGTATTTGTGTTAGGTGCAAGACCAAGACTCACTTTTATTATCGCGTATACATTTCAGATAGGTGGTTTTTTCCCTTTGGCGCATGTCCAGCTTTGTTGATAGAGGGCTCCTTGCACTTAAATGTGAATACTGCAATTTGTAGTGCACCGCAGGTGTATTGTTAGGTGCAAAACTTCACACTTTTATTAGACCTATATACATTTCAGATAGGTGTTTTTTCATCTTTGACACAGGCAGCAGCTTTGTTGATAGAGGACGTTGCCACTTAAAAATTTGAATACAGCAATTTGATAGTTCACCGCAGTGTTTTTGTTTAGGTGCAAAGCCATCTTTTATTATCCGTATACATATCAGATAGGTGTTTTTTCACTTTTGGCGCTGTTCCAGGCTTTGTTGATAGAGGCGACCTTGCATTTAAATGTGAATACTGCAATTTGTAGTCCCCGCAGGTGTATTTGTTAGGTGCGGCAAAATCCACTTTTTTATCAATATACATTTCAGATAGGTGTTTTTTCACTTTGGCGGCAAGCCAGCTTTGTTGATAGAGGCACCTTCTCCTTAGTCACTGCAGTTGTATTTGTTAGGTGCAGTAAAAACTCCACTTTTATTTATCCGATGAACATTTCCGGATAGTGTTTTTCACTTTGGCACAGTCCAGCTTTGTTGGATAGAGGCACCTTGCACTTTAAATGTGAATACTGCAATTTTGTAGTCACCAGTAAGGTCTATTTGTTAGGTGAGCAAAATCGAGACTGTTATTATCCGTATACATGAGTTCAGATTATAGGTGTTTTTTCACTGAGGACACAGGCCAACTTTAGATGATAAGAGGCACTTGCACTTAAATTTGAATACAGACAATTTTGTAGTACCGCAGGTGTTATTTGTTAGGTGCAAAACGCCACTTTTATTTTTCCGTTTACATTTCGGGTGAAAGATAGGTGTAAATAGAAAGAGGGTGTTTTTTCCCTTTGATGTGCAGTCCAGCTTTGTTGATAGAGGCACCTTGCACTGAAATGTGAATACTTGCAATTTTGTAATTAGTCACCGCAGGTGTATTTGTTAGGTGCAAAAGACTCAACTTTTATATCCGGAGTTACATTTCAGATAGGTGTTTTTTCACTTGTTGACACAGGCCAGCTTTGTTGATAGAGGCACCTTGCAATTAATTTGAATACAGCAATTTAAGTAGTCACCGCAGGTGTATTTGTTAGGTGCAAAACGCCATCTTTTATTATCCGTATACATTTCTGATAGGTGCTTTTTTCACTTTGGCGCAGTCCAGCTTTGTTGATAGAGGCACTTGCATTTAAATGTTGAATACTGCAATTTTTGTAGTCACCGCAGGTGTATATGTTTGGTGCAAATAAACCAAAACTCCAATTTATTATCCGTATACATTATCAGATAGGTGTTTTTTCATTTGGCGCAGACCAGCTTTTGTTGATAGAGGACACCTTGCACTTAGTCACCGCAGTGGGTTCATGGAAAAAAATTGATATTGTTAGGTGCAAAAACTCCACTTTTATTATCCGAATACATTTCGATAGGTGTTTTTTCACTTTGGCACAGTCCAGCTTTGTTGATAGATGCACCTGTGCACTTAAATGTGAGATACGGCAATTTTGTAGTCTACCGCTGGTGTATTTGTTTGGTGCAAAAACTCCACTTTATTATTATACTAATTCATTTCAGTATAGGGTATTTTTTCACTTTGGCGCAGTACCAGCTTTGTTGATAGAGGCACCTTGCACTTAAATTTGAATACAGCCATTTTGTAGTCACTGCCGGTGTATTTGTTAGGTGCAAAAAATACCTTTTATTTTCGTATTTACATTTCAGAATAGTGTTTTTTCCCTTTTGGCGAGTCCAAGCTTTGTTGATAGTGGCACCTTGCACTTAAATGTGAATACTGCATTTTTTGTAGTCACCTCAGGTGTATTTGTTAGCTGGCAAAACTCAACTTTTATTATCCGTATACATTTCAGATAGGTGTTTTTTCACTTTGCAGAGTTAAATAACTTGTAAAAAAGTTTTCGGCTGTAGCTCACCTCCAAATGTTGTTGACACACACTTGGTATCACTGGTGTTCGCGGATCAGCCTTGCCTTTCTGCACGGACCGCTATAATCATCGACCTGGACTCTTCAAATGCACATGATGGTGTATTTGTTAGGTGCAAAAACTCCACTTTTTATTATCGTATACATTTCAGATAGGTTTTTTTTCACTTTGCCGCAGTCCAGCTTTGTTTATAGAGGCACCTTGCACTTAAATTTGAATTCAGCAATTTTGTTTTGATTTGAGGGATTTGAGAATACGCTGTGATTTGCCGTCTATTAATAGAAGACGTTCCAAAACTCTGTCCATACCCTCGCAAATTTTATCTTCTGAACATGGAGCGAAATGCAGGTGGTAAAGCGAGTCAAAGAAGGGGGTGGGACAGGAGGTGCGAGAGAAGGTGCTCATTCCAGTGCTGGGCGACAAACCGCAAGCCAGTATGATTGTCGGATTGCAGGACGTCAGGACTGTCATCGCTGG
The DNA here is from genome assembly GCA_025379985.1 of Phyllomedusa bahiana. Taxonomy (NCBI): domain Eukaryota; kingdom Metazoa; phylum Chordata; class Amphibia; order Anura; family Hylidae; genus Phyllomedusa; species Phyllomedusa bahiana. The sequence continues at coordinate 42,066 of JAODAL010028156.1, forward strand.
GTTCAGAGCCCTGTGAATACTCAGAAATGAACAGCTGTCGCCAATACAGTATATTCAGTGGTTATGACAAACCTGCATCAAGCAGTCTTATCTCCTCGTCCTCCTGTCTACGGCCACAAATGTCGTCATCAGCATCCGTCCCTACATGAATTGAAGGCAGCCAAATGTCAACTCGTAGGTCATGTATCCCACCACTGTGGATGATATCCATTTCTGAAGACCTCATTTGATGGACAAAATCGGTTGGGGTAGAAGCATTTAAAAGATCAAGAGGCCAAAGAGGATGATTTTTGTCTGCTCTGACAGCCCAGTTACTGATGCTCATCAGAGTTGGAGAAGGATCAGAACGGTCATTCGGCAAAAATCCTCGGCTGGTCGGAACGCCTTGCAGTGCCTCTTGCTTGTAGCCGCAGCTCCTGGATGCAGGACATGTCAGACGACCCAAGTCAACTGTGTTGATGATATGATGACGACATTGCGGAAGTCAACGTGGGTCTTTTCAGCAGAATTTGCTTGTAAGCGCTTCATCATTGGACGAGGGGAAGATAGTGTCAGTACGGGTCCCGCCCTCAAAAAGGGAGAGGGCGGTCGCAGATAGGTCCTAGCTGATATGATTTCCGCCAGCACGGTCAGCGCAAAAAACCCGCTTCCTCGTTTATCGCCGGTCAAAAGGTACAGGGACCCTCTCTCAAGCAAAACGAATACATAAACAAAACAAATTTTAGACAACGATGGATGTGAGAGTATTAACAAAAACTGGGTCTTCTTGAGCAAGCCTCTGATTCACCCAGCAAATGTTATGCCGCCTTTGCAGGTAAAACGAATAAGTATAGGCAAGAATCTTTGGTGTTTAACCACCCACCACATGGTCTCGATCACATGCAGCGAATGCATGAGTTGAAAACGGAGTGGCAACTGTCTTGCCAAAAAAGGTACATCGCATGCGGGCTTCCAACCTCTAGTCACACTCCCTGTCTCCACCCCCTCCTCTCCGCCTCCACAGCTTTCCTCAGCTGCCTATGTCTTCTCAGAGTCATGATCAGGATCAGACTCGCTTCAGCTCCCACCGATCGCCAGGAGTACCACCACCTACCCCTTCTCCTTCCGCAGTTTGGCGAACGCATGCTGTACAGCGGCCAGTCTAGCCAGCCAGCCTTCGTTTTCCAGGTTTGGGTAGCAGATAAGAAACACTTTAAACCCAAACATCCCCTAAAGCCAAAAGCCTGATATGTTTGGCATGCAAGGCTTTTGGCCTTGGAAATGTTGACCTTTCCGTCTGGTGGACACAGATGGGTTCCGACACGTCATGGCCTTGCCTGCCCCCACAATACCAGATGCGAGCAGGCATATTCCTTTGCCAGAAAAGCCGTACTGCCCTGGCCAGCCACGTTGTCATCTGAAATTTCAAACGCGTTGTTGAATCTGTGTCCGGAAAAGTCCATCTGAACCACCGACAACCCCATGGACTAGTAAGCAACGGCCAAGGACTGTATATCTCTGTGACAGCTCACTGGGTGAGCTGGGTGGATGTCTTCTGGTGGTGACGGTGGCTCTCAGGATCGGTGCACGCTTTTTAAGAAACCGCAGGGTGGGCCGGGTTCTTCCCCCAAGGTCCTTTGGTGGCATCACGGGCCCAGTAGAAACCAGGCCGTGTTGAATTAATTTGTCTTGGAGGGACCGTCCACACACAGGTAAGGAGCTAGTGGATGTGGTTTCCTCCGCAACTAGTTACTGTTGGAGACCGAGCGGAGCGGCTGGGTGACAAGAACCTTGTGCAGGCGAGGGGGTGTGCGATGTAATGGGTGGGAAATGTGCTTTTCCGCCTTTAAGAATCGGTAGGCTGGGCAGCACAATCCCTTGCCTGGCACATGTCATGAACCTTGTCGGTCCAGAAATTTCTAAAGCATCTACCGGTCTGGACTGACTGCTGAAGGATGGCTGAGTGTCATGAGTTGCACTTCCGCCGTTAGCACCCTGCTTCGTCCCGCCTGGCTGCGTTGCAGCGTTAGCTCGGGCATAACCTACCGTCAACTGTTCACATTGTTGACGTGGAACATGCTGGAATTCACCTCAAATGCTACCAGTTAAGTTGTGGCAGCAAGTCTGCATGCCTATTACGCAGTACGAAGTGGACACATGCCTGACAAGCAGCGGTGTCGGACCTCGGGGATGTGAGCCACCGAGAGTGGAGGCAGGTGAAAGAGCTCTGCACCATCCTTGCCAGTTGTTGAAGGAAGCCACCAAAATGGTCAGTGGGACAATGCCCTTGTCAGATGAGCATTGTGGTGATCTTAGTTCTGGACCAATCGTTGGGACACTCATGAAAACATCAGTCCCCCCAGCGACGGAGGAGGAGACGGAACAGATGCGGACGAGCCTTTCTCTCCATCGAGACCAAACACGCCGACAGTTTCACGATTTTATTCCGGTCTTTATTAGGCAGTGGTTTGGGGTCCTTGGCTAGTGCAATGGTGAGTTCAGCTCTCTGGATGCATCATCTGAGGCAAGTCAGGTCTGTGTTGAAGCTGTGACGGAGGATGAAGGAGGAGGAGGGAGGAGTTATTCCTAGGAGCACCGGACGTCCTGCCTTGAATGAGGTTGGCGCGAATTTGAGGCGGAGGAGGAAGATGAGTGAAGATCCAGTTTGCTAGTGCCCTCGGACCCAGAGGCTTGGGAAATAAGGCACCATCTCGTAACATGAGTGCTTGGATGACTCCATTCCTCCAACATGATCCTCGCATTAAGGGCCATCAAATGGGAACAACAGTTATTGGTGGCACTCTCTGGATCCCCGGTACAAAACAAAACTCAGCACTTTTCCTTCACCCGACCCAAATAGCGAGTATAATGCAGATAGAAATGGAGACCTTGCTGATTGATCAACTGGGGACATCTGTTGCGTACTGCTTCACGTTCTCAAATTGTCACGGGTGGGACAACGTCAGCGACGTGACAGCAGTAGAGTGCCAAGTAGCCATAAGCAGGGCAGCTAAGCAGCAGGCAAGGTGCAGAAGCCAATGGGTGGTCATCTGGCAATCTTTATTTACCACTCTCAACAACGCATGCAATGCAGGGCACACATCCAACAAGCAGAGGACCAGCTCAAGATCATGTGGTGCACGGACGATCTGCGTCAACACCGTTGATTGATTTGTTTGTGTTCGGACCAATAAAATTTCTGGTATCAAAATGGAATGAATTGGCACGAGTCGCCTCGCCACTCGCCATAGAGATGGTGTCCATCGCCAGCAGCAGCGTCATAATCTGAGCGTATCTTCAGCACCAAGACGCAACTGGGATAGAAGCAAAGAAAAAGCTTGGAGGAGTCAATACAGACAACGCATCGGCTTTCACAGATAATGGGATCGTTTAGACATTCATTCAAGATGAATCAGGCTTGGATCTCTGATGTTGTTGTGGCCCGCTAGATAGTAAACACCTGCTTGCCAGGGAAAGGTCACCAATTTAGTTCCGATCTACTTCACAGCCCTGATCAAACAGAAATGGTCCTCTTGAAAATTTTCTTAAAATGATAATTTCGTGCTGCAATTTTTATTCTCAGTTCCCCAAAAGTTCATTATTATGGTTTTGCTGTGAGGAGACTGTAAAAGTAGCAAGGTTTTTCATGACCAATAACCGTATTCCATTACTCACTGATCATCTTGAATTTTTCGAATTGTCAATGGTTTTGGGTCATGTTGCTGTGAGATACCAGACTATAATCAGGGGTCCGTTGGAACAGAAAGGTGGCTTTTAAGATAGACATTTCTCCGCACAATTTTTAACAGTGGCGGTAAATTCCATGTGGAGTCATTTTTATTAATTTTTTGTGGTCATGGTGCTGTGAGATAAATGCTTTTATCATGGTCTTTGAACAGAAATGTGGACTTTTAAGTGGTATTTCTCCCTCACAATTTTTAACGTGCTGAGAAGTCATTTTTATAATTTTTTTTGGGGTCATGTTGCTTTGGATAATGCAGCAATACTACAGGTGTCCTATTATAGTAATAAAAAAAATTGTTGTTTCATAACAGACATTGTTCTTCAACAATTGTCAAAAGTGGTACTCGTAGGTTCATGTTTTGAATTTTGGGGACTTTTGCTGTGAAAATGCAGCTTGGACAGGTACCTATTGTAAAAAATGTGGGTTGCTAACCAGACATTTGTTCTTTCAAAATTGTCAAGAGTGGTCAAGGTCATAGTTTGAATTTTTTGGGGGCCTTTTGACCGATCTGTGACATGCTGCTATACTATAGGTCCTATTATAAAAAAATGTTGTTTCTGAAAGACTCGAATTGTTCTTTCACCCACCAAAACAAATTGTCAAAAGTGGCTCATGGTCATGTTTTGAATTTTTGGCAGTATTTTGCTGTGAGATGCTAGAGCTTATACATTACTGGTGTCCTGATTGGAAAAAATTTGGTTTCTAACATACATTTGTTCTTACAATGTCAATGAGTGGCTCAAGGGTGGATGGTTGCTGTCAGAAAGGAATAGGAAGGACACTGTTGAATGGACACATATTGCAAAAATTGACTTGTTTTTGCAAGTCTTTAACATAGTTAGTCAATTCCTGTAGTGAGACAACCTTTTAAGTACAATTTAAAAAAGAGAAACTAAATACGTGGTGGGATTCATCCTATTTTAGATGTGTTTTCTAGAATTTTAAAGTACTAAAAGAGACTTGATGTACAAAAAATAGGTGGGTACAAATTCCTTTGAATTGTACAAGGGAGGTACAGGAGACCTTGTGACAGATGTAGGTTGATTCAGGACATGGAGTATGGAGCACGGACAGGAGGAGACAAAGAACAGCAGACCATTTCCTCTCAGCACGTTTGAGTAAACGAGAAAAAAGAATGCCAAGATAAAGGGACCTGGGTGGAACAGCAACGTCAACCACCAGAGATTTCCAAGTGAAGCTCAATTGAGTCCGATACTCATACGGCAGGGGGCAAGCGCGTACCCAGGATACTTGAATGTTTTACTGAGAAATGGTGGAGGTCTTATCTCACAGTTCCGCTTCCGCAACTCTGGCTTGACAGCACGACTGTTCGTTTCTGCGTCAGTTAAGGCTTTTTTACCGTGTTAATAGAATGATCGGGACGCCAGCTGGGCTCTCACCGCACCCACTGTAACTACGGCCCTGGGAGCTGGAAACCTGCGTGTTATAGATGACAGACGTAAACTGGGCTCTCACGCTCACCCATGTAAAACAGATCGTGACGGGCAGCACTGGCTCTCAGTTAGGGCAATCAGGAAGCTTCAAATGTCTAAAAAAAATATCAGATTTTTAAAAAGGTGATTTCTGATGAAGTTAAGTAGATGTAAAATGGGATACTCAAGGTCTTGACACAAATTGCACAATTTTGAGGACTTACATTTTCTGGGCTGGAGTCACTATGGGGTCGCATCATTTTGATCTCCAGCGGAGTCTGTCCCTAGATCGACTGAAGAAGGATTTGGAAGGAAAAATGAAACACATGTGCATTGATGGCTGAATCACTCTCAAGAAGGCCAGGAGGCTCAAATGTTTCTCAACTAAAGAAGGGTTTATGGGTGAGATTAGGGATTAGAAGGGTGTTACATTTTTTATTACTTACGGGGTAGGTGCGGACGAGATTAAACAGTCTATCACGTGGTAAAAATACCTTTAAAAAACTGTAAAAGAATTCAGGAAAACAAATGTCAGTTACCAAAAAATATACTAAATGACAGTCACTGTACAAATAGCATATTGCACTTTGTGATTGTGGGGTCATGAACTATGTTATAGTGGTCAGCTGTGGTAGACAGGATATGAGGTTTAGTCATGTCCAAGAATGAAAACTAAAAGGGTGGCTGAAAGAGACTAGACTATTTTCGGTAGGCACTTGTAAATCTGGGGTCATGCGGTTGGGGGCTCATGCTGTGGCCAGGGACAGGTATAGTCATGTCCAGTTGAAAACTAAAATTGGGTGTTGAAAGGAACTCCTTTTTTCGGCACTTTTTAGAATCTGGGATCATTGCAGAGGTTTTGGGGATCATGACTGTGGCGCCACGACAGGTATATTCAATGTCCAGGTGAAAAACAAAAATGGTGGTTCAAAGACTCCTTTTTTCCGGCACTTTATTGAATCTGGGGTCATGCGAGGTTGGGGCTCATGCTGGCCCAGGACATGTATATTCAATGTCCAAGGTGAAAACTAAAATGGTGGTTCGAAGACTCTTTTTCCGGCTCTTTTTAATCTGGGGTCATGCAGGTTTGGGGCTCATGCTGTGCCAGGTACAGGTATAGTCAATGTCCAGTGAAACTGAAAATGGTGGTTGAATGGACTCCTTCTTCGGCACGTTTTTAATCTGTGGGTCAGTGCAGGTTTGGGCTCATGCTATGTTGGCCCAGGACTGTTATAGTCAATGTCCAGTGGAAAACTAAAATTGGTTGTTGAAAGACTCTCCTTTTTTCCGGCACTTGATATCTGTGGGTCAGACAGGTTTAATTGTCATTTGCGGTACAGGACAGATATAGTCACTGTCAGGTCAATCTTAAAATGGTGGTTCAAAGACTCCTTTTTTACGGCACTTTTTAATCTGGGGAGTCAGACAGGTTTAATGGTCATACTGTGGTACTGGACATGTATAGTCAATGTCCAGTAAAACTTAAAATGGTGGTACAAAAGTGACTCCTTTTACCCAGCACTTTGTTGAATCAGTGGGTCAGACGGTTTAATGGTCATCTGTGGTAACAGGACAGGTATAGTAATGGTCAGTTCAACTAAATTGTGTTCAAAGACTCCTTTGTTGTCCAGCGTCTTTTATTCTATGGTTTCAGGACAGGTTTATTGGTCATTTGCGGTACATGACAGATATAGCAATGTCCAGTTCAACTAAATGGTGGTTGGAGATCCTTTTTCCAGCACATTATTAATCTGGGGTCATGCAGAATAGGGCGTGCCGGCCCTGGGCTGGGTATTAAATAAAAAGAAGGAGTTTTCAAGTAAGGTAGGTAGATAGTAAAGGCGGGGCGAGGGAGTGAGAGTTTGGCTCATGCTGTTGCCAGGACAGGAGATAGTCATTGTCAGTTCAACTAAAATGGTGGGTTTGAAGAAAGACTCCTTGTTTCGGCACTTTTTAAATGGGGGGTCATGCAGGTTTAGGGGCTCATGCTTGGGCCAGACAGTATAGTACAATGTCAGTTCAACTAAAATGGTGGTTGAAAGAGAGACAAGCGTAATGCTAAGTTGAAGACTCCTTTTTCGGCGTTTTTAAATGTGAGGGGTCATGCTGGCTAATGACAGCCGGAAATTACTTGAGTTTGGGGGCTCATGCTCGTTCCAGGACAGGGATATTCGCAATAGTCTAAGGAAGTAACCATGATGTTTCAAAATCATACTGCCTTCTGGCACTTTTTAATTGGTGGGTGGAGAGCAGGTTTAAGGTGGTCAGGGGCTGTGGGTACAAAGACAGGGTATTGTAAATGGTCTGTGACTTTTTTTTGTGACTTTATAACTAAGTAGTGTTGCCTAAGATGTTAGCTCGTATCCATTTGACCTGTTGTGGATGTTAATTTCGGTCTTCGTCCAGCCGATTATTTGGGTGTAATAATGAAGGTGGTTGGTGCTCTCCATAGACTTTATGGGTCTCGCGCATAATCGATGCTCACTATCGGAAAAAAAACTTTTCGATAGCGGCCGACTATCGACTATCGATCGATCTCGATAGCCAACGCAATCGCTCAACACTAGTCATCGGCGATAATCTATTATCTACTATCGAAAATCATCTTGATAATTGCCGATATCGACTATCGACCCGATGACGATAGTCAACGTTATCGCTCATCACTAGTGGTAATATGTGTTCATGGTGTGCTGGTGTTATTCAGTCACTCTGTGGTGGTGATTTGTGTTTATTATGTTGTAGTATTATTCAGTCCCTATGTGGTGGTGATATGTGTTCATGGTGTGGTGGTATTATTCAGTCATTATTTGATGGTGATATGTGGCCATGGTTTGGCGGTACTATTCAGTCACTACTTGGTGGTGATATGTGTTCATGGTGTGGTGGTATTATTCTGTCACTATGTGGTGGTGATATGTGGTCATTATGTGGCAGTATTTGGTCTTAATTATTGGTATTTTTATCCTTGGGATTCTGGTTTTATATAGCAGTGTTATTTGGTAACTGTGCAACCATTATTTAGTAGTTTATACTCAGTACTTTGTGTTATAGCTTGTGATATATTTTTATTTATATGAAATGTATCATTCGTGGTTGGGGAGGGACATATATCCTTAGACCTTTTATGTTCACCACCGGTGTCCTGCTGCAATTAGGTGACGATGAGTCAGAAGCCCCAGCGCCCCATCTTGATTACAGATTAGTGTGATGATGTCATCACATCGGTCTGTATAAGTTGAAGCGAGACAGGGCTCCGTGGGCAGGACACCGTACAGGTGGCGGAGACAGTGAAGCAAAGCAGATCCCTAAAATAAACTCCTCTGGTGGGCCCTAGGCACCCCATTCCGACACTGTTTGGAAGGGATTTCCAGCACTATGGATCCAGAAAGAATAACGGGTGTATGGGCTGATATAGTTGCTAACTTGTGAAGGCCTCAGACAGGAGGCCCACAAACACACATGCACCGTGTGTAGATGTGATGACAGCCAGCAGAAGACATATGGCCTGATGAGTGAATGCGCTGGATCAAATGGGGACAGCAGACAGTTCCAGGTGAGTCTAGACTCTCTGTGGCAGTCACTGGAGAATGCTGCAACCCTGTTAGGCTTTGCCTTAGAGTCTGTTGCTATTACTGTAAGTGCGGCTGAGTCAAAAAGGCCTTAAAGAGTACCTATCACCTCCAGGGAAACCTCATGAAATAACAGGAGACTAAAATACAAACACTTCCTTAAATATGCTTCATTAGGGAAATCAAAGCATTTCACCTGTAATTCTGTTTTTAAAAAAGCGCTGGCCCTTTAAGACCAGGCCAAGTGACACCTGACAGCTTGAGGGATGACAGTTGATACAATCTCCTGCCTCTGAGAGGGAAGAGTCCACTGTGCAGGGGAGAGCCTGTAAGTCTACATCAACATCATGTGCACACTGATTTTCTCTGGGCTGCTATGTCTGTGCTGGATATAACACTAGCAGCAGTGTAATGTAGATGCCTATAAACCCTGTAACACTATGTCCTCAGTGTGCTGTGCCTGTTGTACTGTATGTAGCAGCTATGTCCTCAGCTCCCACTGCTCAGGTGGTATAGCTCAACAGAGAGAATCCCTTCTACATACAGAGCTCTGCTAAGAAAGTGAAACTAAGATCTGTTCCCCTGTATTAATGACATGATCCCTCTGGATTGCTAATGACATGTATTGGAAAAAAGTCTTATAATTTCATTTACTATTATATTTTGTGTGTTTGTTTGGAAGTGATAGGTACTCTTTAAGGATGTCAGGTAGAAAGACTGCTTTAACACGGCCCGATATAAGACTTAACTGGGAATTGTGCAAGGCAGGAAGCCGTTACAAGTATGTCTGTAGTTTTTACTGCAGGCCCAGATAATAGGCTGTGAAAGGTTATATGGAGCTGGAAACAACACTCTTTGTTAGCTGGAAGTCTTCTGTACCTGTTAAGATGTATGCTGCTTGGCCTATAAAGGGTTTGTTTGGGCTGGATTAGCAATAGACAATCCTTACCACCTTTTTCAACATTTCTTTCAATGTTTTAATAAACCTCTCCACTAGATCATCCGTTTGTGGAAAATGTCTGAGGTTCTCAGCTCTTTAATTGTCAGCAAATTGCATTAATCTTTCATAACTTTAGGCATGAAGGGTGTACTCTGATCAGTTAGTATTTGTTTTGGAAGGATAGTTCTAGAAGATATATGAAATGACTCTTAGGCAATGGAATGACTTCAGGATATCTGGTGGCATGTTCTAGCACTATCAAACTATGTAAGTGGCCACGGGCATATCTGACCAATAGGCCCACCAAATCCATGGCTATTGGTTTAAACAGAACCTCATTTACTGGCAGGGGAACTAAAATGCCCCAAAAATGTGACATAGCAGCACTTAATTGGCAACTTGGACACAACCTACACTTATTTTAAAACTCTAGATAAGTTTTGTCTTTCTCAACTGTCCTCCTAGTACATAATTGTGAACCATATCAAGAACCATGCATCTATATGGTACAAACACCAGCAATTATTCCACAATTTCACACTTTACCTTTGCAGCATGATACAGAATAGCATTATTTACAGGAAAATCAGAAAACCGTTGGTCAGCATTAGGCTTCCAAGAAACTTCATTCAACACTGTTACATTTTTAAATGCACTCTTCAGGGTGGTGTCTCTCAACTGAGCAGTTCCAAAATTATTCTGTGACACATCCAGGTCAAAAACATTCTTTGCAGGGGCAGATGGCTCATCCTCACAGCTAGGGCACAAGTGTCAGTTACTTCTGTTGTCACCCTTACTGATTTAGATTGTACATTCTCATATAAGAAAAATAAGCTGAGAGACTGGGGACAAAAAAATATCATCATTAATATTACAATTGGTTTAAAATCACAGTTCCCAGAACAATGTAGGGTCGCGTTCAGCAATTAATTAATTATTCTTCATGGATTTATCAAGTGTCTTAGGACACCAATCTTGTAAGTCAAAGTCCCATAGCCAGTCTCTAGAGTCATCTTGGCAAGAGGATAATCTTTGGTGTTCCCATGGAAACAAATGACCCCCACATGCTTTTCAGTGGTTACCAGCATATAGGCAATGGTAGGTCATAAGAGCGTAACTAGGCCAACAGGGTCAAAATGCTGACACCATTTACATGGAGTTGTCGCCCCTGGTGATTTTATTACTGTAGGGGTGTTGCACTGCAGGCAAGACAGGTTAACATCAAGAGGCATCAGGTGGCACCACACTACACTGGCTCCTCCTCCTCTGGACAGTTGCTGACACCTCCAGCATACCTATTTTATTACCATAAGGTATGTACCTCTCATGATAGGTGCCTAAGATGTTTTTAAAGATCTCCCATTTATTATTTGTTCTGCTATTTTTAAACAACTTGTCACAGTCAATATGCTTAAGGGCTTCTTTAAGCAGGATAAAATTAGCCTTCCTCAAATTCAGTGTTTTTGTGGCTCCACGACAAAAAGCTCTATTGAAGGATAAATGGGAATTTATTATATTATGGTCACCATTCCCTAGGTGCCCCCCAACCGGAACCTTTGTTACTCTGTCAGGTCTATTAGTCAATATTAAGTCTAGAAGGGCCTTTCCTCGAGTCGGTTCCTGCACCATTTGGTAAAGGTAATTATCTTTAGTTATTAACAAAAACCTGTTTCCTTTGTGAGAGCTACAGGTTTCAGATTCCCATGTCTGACAGATGCGTCTCTATTACTATCACTTGGATTTGGTGTCAGCCAGCGGTGTTTTTTTGCAACCCAAAGCTGACACTAACCCTGTGTCACTATCACCCCAGGACCCAGCGCACAGAAGCACTGGGAAGAACTGGGTAACCATCAGAAGCAGACCGTCTAATTTGATGATCCATTTCTGGAGTAGCTGCAGGCTGGCATTTTTAGAATGGGAAGGGACTGATATCCATGGAGATTCCCATTCTGATAGTATCAGGCTGCAGCTGTCAGTTTTTTCTGGGATGGTTATAAAAAAAAAAAAGGGGGCCCAATGTTATTTTTAGT
>JAODAL010028157.1:0-53764 GCA_025379985.1 Phyllomedusa bahiana
GCAGGGGTGGCTCTGACTGCCCTGTGAGCGGCGCTGCGGCGGCCGCTTAGTCCCCTGCGGGGCGGTGCGTGCATCACGTGCTCACACTATGTATCCAAGCCTCAGGAACAGCACTGCCGTACTCAGTGCAGGGAGAACGCTGATACTGCACGGCAGGGCTGTTCCTGACTGCAAGGTAATTTAGTGTAAAAGACACACACACACCCATAGCATCATGCAATGTCTGTGTGTGATACAAGTAATATGTTATTAACCTTTTACTTGTACCACACACAGCCATCACATGATATACACAGGGGCTCTGTGAGTGGCACATGAGGGGTTACATATGTGACCTCCTCATGTGCCAATCACAGCCCCCCCCCCCCCCCCCCGGACAAGGTTATATCTATGTAACGGCTCTGAGTGGTACCTTTATATGTATGTGACACGTAGAGGTACCGCTCAGAGGCGTCACATATATGTAACCCCCCATGTACCACTCACAGGTCGCCCTGTATAAGGTTACATCTATATAACGGCTCTGAGTGGTACCTTTATATGTATGTGACATGTAGAGGTACCGCTCAGAGGCGTCACATATATGTAACCCCCCATGTACCACTCACAGTCCCCTGTATAAGGTTACATCTATGTAACGGCTCTGAGTGGTACATTTATATGTATGTGACATGTAGAGGTACCGCTCAGAGGCGTCACATATATGTAACCCCCCATGTACCACTCACAGTCTCCTGTATAAGGTTACATCTATGTACCGGCTTTGAGTGGTACCTTTATAGGTATGTGACATGTAGTGGTACCGCTCAGAGGCGTCACATATATGTAACCCCCATGTCCCACTCCCAGTCCCCTGTATAAGGTTACATCTATGTAACGGCTCTGAGTGGTACCTTTATATGTATGTGACATGTAGAGGTACCGCTCAGAGGCGTCACATATATGTAACCCCCCCCCCCATGTCCCCTGTATAAGGTTACATCTATGTAATGGCTCTGAGTGGTACCTTTATATGTATGTGACATGTAGAGGTACCGCTCAGAGGCGTCACATATATGTAACCCCCCCATGTCCCCTGTATAAGGTTACATCTATGTAACGGCTCTGAGGGGTACCTTTATATGTATGTGACATGTAGAGGTACTGCTCAGAGGCGTCACATATTTTTAACCCCCCCATGTCCCCTGTATAAGGTTACATCTATGTAACGGCTCTGAATGGTACCTTTATTTGTATGTGACATGTAGAGGTACAGCTCAGAGGCGTCACACATATGTAACCCCTCATGTAGCAAAATTACAGTTTTGAAGTAGCCATCAAAATTATTTTTTGGTTTGGGGTCACCACAACATGAGGAACCATATTGCGGGGTCACGGCATTAGAAAGGTTGAGAACCACTGCTCTAGATCAAATGTTTCAAATCTTATCTACTATGGTATTATGTTACTATATTTCTGTATTATTTCTCATTGTTCCATTACTGACATATTAAGTAACCCTGTATATTTCAAAGCATTTTTCTCTTCTATAAACACAGCTTTTATAATAGTTTCATTTACATATAGGTTTTAATGCAGAACTGGATGAATAATGAATTCTCTAATTCCTTTATGCAGTAATAAGTAAACAATTTGCTTTGGTTTTTAAACAGTAGGACAACTATTTGCCAATTGGAGTGGAGATTTACCTCTTTTATTTAATAAGAGAGTTGGCAAAATTTTTCTCAAATATCAAATGAATACATCATTTTTACTTATTATATAAGTTACAAAAACATTACAAAGTTCCAGATGACCATAAAACCAAACATTACATTGTTCCATAAAGTGTTTTACGCAGTATTTTTACATAATTACATAGTTTGTAAGGCCGTAAAAAGACAGACGTCCATCCAGTTCAGTCCTATTGTCCTATAGTGTTGGTCCAGAGGAAGGCAAAAAACCCCATGAGATAGAAGCCTTTTGTCCTCATTTTAGGGAAAAACTTCCTTGCTGACTCTAATTTGGAAAACAGAATAAATCCCTGGATCAACGACGCTTCTCCAGAATCCTAGTCACTAGAGATGAGCAAGCAGTAAAAAGTTCTAGTTCGATTAAAACCTCAAACTTTTGTGTGTTCGGTTCGAGGTTCTATTCGAACTAGGACTCGAACCCCATTAAAGTCAATGAGAGAAGTTGTTCTAGTTCATTTTTATACCTATACCGGTGAGGTGAAGCTGTAATTACCATCCATAACAGAAAACTGGATACGTTGAACAACTTAGTGAAGAAAATTTGGCTCTGTGACAGAAAAAAATTGAGAGGCTAAAATACTTCATTCCTTTCAATGGCTAACTGAAAAGATGAGGACAACTTGCAAGCAGGGGCGTAGCTATAGGAGGTGCAGCGGTAGCAGATGCTACAGGGCCCTGCATCCTGAGGGGGCCCGAAATCCCCTTTGACACATAGGAGATTTGGAGACGGTGTGTTATACAATTACTGAACCCCCAAAACTGCAAAAACTGAACATTTGGGCACTGAGTGTTATTTAGCAAATCCAAGCACTCTGTATAATATGTATCCATGTATATGAGAGTTAGGCGTTCTGTGAGCCTGCAAATGTTGCCAAATAACAGCTTCTGGGTGTGGGAAAGATGCAGACAGCAATACCAAAATCCCTAACTATTGATGTCTATGGAGAGGAAAATGCTATCTAACTAACTAAGAGCAGTCTGTAAAGTACAGAGAATGAGCTGAAAATGGCGTTCAGAAGGCAATACAGTGAAATATATATAACATGGTTATGTGATTTTATCAGTTAATGACAGCCGTATACCTCAGTGAAGACATTTTTGACACTTCTCTGTGCTCTGCACTGATTGAATGGCCGCCAAAAGTGCAGAAATGTGATTGCATGGCCGCCATAAGTGCAGAAAGCCACTGCAAACGAAACTGAAAATGGCATGTTGAACTAGAACTTTACTCAAACGAACAGTAAAATGTTCAGTTTGGTTCAAGTTCTAAAAATTCAAGAAATTCTACTAGAACTTAACTTTTCTAGAACAGTTCGATTGACACTACTAGTCACTATGACTTGTGCATCCAGACCCTTATTGAACTGTATTAGAGAATTCACCATGACAAGTTCCTCTGGCAGAGGGTTCTAAAGTCTCAGCCTGGCACTGGCTGCTACAATTTTACTGTCCACTAGGATTCCCAAGTCCTTCTCCATGTCACTGAGTTTTTCTATTTAACATGTAATCATGGAATGGATTTTTCCTCCCCATGTGAATAACCTTGCATTTATCTGTGTTAAACCTCATCTGCCACTTCTCTGCCCAGGCCTCCAACTTATCCCCTGGTAATAAAACATTATCCTCTAGTGTGTTGATTACTTTACACAGTTTAGTAACATCTGAAAAGATTGACCATCTACTGTGCACTAAGGTCATTCATGAATATATTAAAGATAATAGGGCCCAATACCCCTGTGGTACCCCACTAGTAACAGGAATCCAGTCAGAGTATGTATCATTAATTACCACCCTTTGTTTTCTATCACTGAGCCAGTTACTTACCCACTTGAACACATTTTCCCCTAGGCCAAGCATTCTCATTTTACTTACCAACCTTTTATGTGACACAGTATCAAATGCTTTCCATAAAAGGTTGTTTTATTTTAAATTTGAGTTTAACTTCTAATGGAATGTTCATGGGCGTCGCTAGGCTGTTTTATCCGGGGCACATGCCCCGGATAGAACTGCCTGTGCCTCGAATTTCGCTGGGCTCCTGGAGTCCCGACAGTCTCTTAATCCGTATGTGCGTCCGCTGGACATACATATGGCTGAGGCATATTTGCAATGCTCCGGCAATGTCAGGGAGAGTATAACAGAGCGGGGACCCAACTGCCGTGAGAGCTACTGAATGTCCCGCACGGGCTGCCGCTGCTAGAAGTGTCAGTCTCGCTGAGGAGTTTAACCCCGCCCCCAAGTCAGGAGGAGAGAAAACAAGCAGCAGAGGCAGAGCAGCGCGCGGGTGCAGCTCTCCTCTGCCATCAGGACGGCTCCTCTGCCTGTGTGTGCACCATAGACACCTTCCCAAGGCAGCTCAACAGAGTTGGCCCCATGTACAGTGAGCAGCAGCACAGTAAGAAGAGCAGAGGGGAGAAAATGCTCCTTCTGAGGAGCTGCTGTGGGGGAGGGGAGAGGTGCTGACTACGGGTGGTGAACAGCAGGATGAACAACTGCCCCAGGAGGAGAGGGGAAAGTGCACAGTGAGGAGGTGACAGAGAGAGGTTATAGAGTGCTGACAGGAAGAGGTGACGTGCTTCTGTGGGGAGGGGAGAGAGGTGCTAAACAGCAGCACTGGGAGAGATGGTGCCTCAGGAGGAGAGGGAGGAGTGCACTGAGAGTGGTATTGTAAGTGGAGGGATGCTGAGAGGAAGACGTGAAGTGTTGTGGGGGAGGGGAGGATAGATGAGGGGGAAACACATTTATGAAGAGACAGCAGAGACATGAGAGGGGAACTTTACAGTGAAGCATGTGACTGGTGCTGCAAGAGCAAAGGTGCGAGAGTGGTGCTGCAGGGAGAAGAGATGGAGCTGTGGGAGGTAGGGATGATGGTGGGGTGCTGCAGGGAGAAGAGATGGAGCTGTGGGAGGTAGGGATGATGGTGGGGTGCTGCAGGGAGAAGAGATGGAGCTGTGGGGAGGTAGGGATGATGGTGGGGTGCTGCAGGGAGAGGAGATGGAGCTGTGGGAGGTAGGGATGATGGTGGGGTGCTGCAGGGAGAAGAGATGGAGCTGTGGGAGGTAGGGATGATGGTGGGGGGTGGTGCAGGGAGAAGAGATGGAGCTGTGGGGAGGTAGGGATGATGGTGGGGGTGGTGCAGGGAGAAGAGATGGAGCTGTGGGAGGTAGGGATGATGGTGGGGTGCTGCAGGGAGAAGAGATGGAGCTGTGGGAGGTAGGGAGATAATTTTTTCTCTAAACTAAATAACCCTAATTTTGCTAATTTTTCTGGGTATTGCAGTCCAGCCAGTCCTCTAAAATGTCTTCTTTGTGCACTGGTGCACGAAGATGTACACAATATTTCATAGTTGTTTTAGTTTTTATTTTATTTTTCTACTGGATAAAATATCGCAACAAGCTTCTCTTTTATAAACACTAAAGAACAATATTAACTACATGTAGGCCAAACACAAAACCACACTACAACCATGGTCAAGGACATGTTTTTGCAAATGCAAAATTATATTAGGAACAAATGTAGAAAAAGAATATAAATATATGTATAGTATATATATATAATATATATATATATTATATATATATATATATATATATATATATATTATATATAATATATATATATATATATATATATATGTATATATATATATCTGAAAAAATGCGGCATCACGTACAATGTAAAGTATAAAGGTGAATTTATTCCACTAGGACGACGTTTCGGCCCCCACAGGCCATTCAAAGGCTGTGAGAGGCCAGTCGTTCATATGTGGAATAATCACCTTTATTACTTACATTGCACTGAGTGCCGCATTTTTTCCAGATCTTGTTGTAGTGGTCTCTTCGGGAGCCCTTTTTGCTGGCACCGCTTTTATTTGCATTATTTCTTGGATGCGCTGATTTCTGTGAACTTTAATATATATATATATAATATATATACTAAATATATATTATATATAATTATTATAATTTAGTTCCCTTAAATAGCGGAGTGAAAATACCACAAAGATGTAATAGCTGGGGAATACTACAGCTTCAAAAATGTTTACAGGCTATATTCCCATCACATTTAGCTACTGTAGCTTCTCAATAATCAAGAAAACAAGCTTAAAAGACACCAGGACTGTTTCCATGCTTATGAAAAGATTAAGGAATAGAAAGTGATTAACAGTTGTTATTGTTATGTAAATCATTTGTGCAAATAGTTCATATGTAAAACTCTATTCACATGGGTAAATTATGAGTGAGCTGTGTGACAGCTTTACATTTAACATCAAAACCAGAATTTTCTCCCATCAGAAAAAAAAAACAGGGAAACTTTACCAAAATAATTTGCATCAAATTTTTCTTAAAGTATTAATAATTTACTTGCCAAGGTGTCAAGGTTTTTGAATGGATTTAGGGTATTTTGAGGGTGCTGAATTAAAAAAAATCCCATTACTTTTGCTGGATTGGTTCTGGTTCTTGAGATAATGGACATCTATGAAAATAATGTATTCTCCCAATATGTCTTATGTGTAACAATAAATGCATTAGCTTTTGGTCTGTCTTTTGACTCTTAAACACTGTTTTAGGTAATGAAATATCTCATAATTATCTTGTATTTCAATTTGTAGGCCTACGGGGCTGTAAAAGCGACTTGTTGAAGCCAGAAACCTACTGTGAATCTACAGAGGAAAAAATAAGTATACAACATCAATAATCCTGATATATTCTGCTACATCTGTGGCGAGTACATGGTTGAAATATAAAGAAGAACTATCACAGACTTTATGCATCGCTTATTTTGGAGTACAGCTGGCAGACTAAGTTAAGTCTTGGGTTGGACATATGATTTATAAAACATGTGTGGAGCACCTACGGCAGGGAACAAAATGTGAAAAAAAAGTTTAAACTTTGGTGTACCAATGGTATGGAGAGAACGGAAGAATCACCATGACCATTGATATTTCTTTGTTGTAAAGATTAAAAGCTTTAATCATTACAAGAAAAGATCTGTGGGATTATCTTGATTTGGAATCAGCAAGATGACCAATTCTACATGGCAATGATGTTCCCATACCAGTGTTTACCAGACTTCCAAACCAGCCACTATCAAACTCTTAGGATAGGCAGAGATTGGAGTATATGGCAGGTAGTAGCAGTGGCAGTGAATTTGAAGGCAGCTCTTAGAAACTTTAACCCCTTACCGCCGGAGCCAGTTTTGGCCTCTCTGACAGAGCCCCATTTTTTAAATCTGTCATGTGTTACTTTATGTGAGAATGACTTTTTGACACTTTAACCTATCCATGTGGTTCAGAGATTGTTTTCTCATGACACATTGTGCTTTAAGATAGTAAGAAATTTTGGTCCAAAAAAGCTTGTTTATTTGTGAAAAATATCAAATTATCGTGAAAAATGTGAAAAATTTACCAATTTCTGTATGTAAGACAGATAGTTATTTCACTCAAAATAGTTTATAACTAGCATCTACCATATGTCTGCTGTAGGTTGGCATCATTTTTTAAATGCATTTTTTTATGACATTAGGGGGCTTAGAAATTTAGTAGTAATTTTCAAATTTAAGAAAATTTGCAATATACATTTTTTAGGGACCAGTCCAGTTCTAACGTGACTTTGACCTGTATGTTAGATACCCCCATAAATGACCTCATCTAAGAAACTACACCCCTTAAAGTATTCCAAACCGCATTTAGGAAGTTTATTAACCGATTAGGTGTTTCACAGGAATTAAAGCAAAGTGGAGGTGAAATTTCAAAATTTCACTTTTTTTGCAGATTTTCAACTTTTATACATTATTGACAAGAATACGGTAAATGTGATCAGGGAAATGCAACTTAATATTGATTCCCCAGATTCTGCTGTTTTCAGAGATATCCTATATATGGCCCTAGTGCATTATTTGGCTCAACCACAAGCCCCAGAATAGGAGGAGAACCTACTGGACTCTGGGGCCTCATTTTCATTACGATTTTATTTAGGGGCCATTTCAGGTTTGCGGAAACCCTAAGGTTCCAAAACTTAAATACCCCTAAAAAGACCCCATATTGGAAATTACACCCCTTACGGAATATATCCAGAGGTGTAGTGAGTATATCGACCCCACGTGTTTTCACAAATTTTTTTTGCGTTCGGCTCTGAAAATAAAAAATTTTTTTTTTTTTTTAAAAAAACCGGACTAAAATTTAAAAAAAAATTTTTTTTGGGGGAAAAAAGGGGTTTTGGGAAAAAATTTTTTCCCCTTAAGGGGGGAAATTTTTCCTTTGGGAACCCCGGGGGTTTGGTTTTTTTAAAAAAGTTTTTTTTTTTTAAAATTTTAAATTTTTTCCCAAAAAAGGGGGGAAAAAAAAAATTTTTTTAAAAATTTTTTTTTTGTAAAATTTTTTTGGGGGGGGGAAAAAAAAAAAAAATTTTTTTTTAAAAAAATTTTTTTCAAAAAAAGGGGTTTTTTTTTTTTTAAATTTCTTTTTTTTTTTTAAAACTTTGGGGGTTAAAAAAAAAAAAATTTTTAAGGTTTTTAAAATAAATTTTTTTCCCCTTTTTTTTAAAATTTTTTTTCCCCAAATTTTTATTTTGGGGAAAAAAAATTTGGGAAAAAAAAAATTTTTAAAAAAAAAATTTTTTTTACAAAAAAAAAAGGGAAAAAAACCCTTTTTTTTTTTTTTTTTTAAATTTGGGGAAAATAAAAAGTGGGGGGGGAAAAAAAAATTTCCCCCCCCTTTTTTTTTAAAAAATTTTTTTTCCCCTTTAAAAACCCCCCAAAACCCCCAAAAGGGGGGGCCCTTGGGGGTTTTTTTTTAAAAAAAAATTTTTTTTTTGGGGGGAAAAAAATTTTAAAAAAACCCCCCAAAAAACCCCCCCTTTTTAAAAAAAATTTTTGTCGGGGTTTCCCCCCCCCCCCCCCTTTTTCCCCCTTTTAAAAGTTTTTTTTTTTTTTTTTTAAAAAATGATTTTTTTTTTTAAAAAATTTTTAAAAACCCCCCCTTTTTAAAAAATTTTTAAAAAAAAAAAAGGGGGTTTTTTTGGGGGGCCAAAAAAAGGGGGTTTTTGGGGGGAAAAGTTTTTAAAAAAACCCCCTTTTTTTGGGGGAAAAAAACCCTTTTTTTCCCCCTTTTGGACCACCCCCCCCCCCTTCTAAATTTTGTTTTGGGGCCGGTTTTTTTAAAAAAAAAAAAGGGGGGGGGAAAAAATTCCCCTTTTTTTTTTTTTTTTTCCCCAAAAAAACCCAAAAAATTTCCCCTTTTTTTTAAAAAAAAAAAAAAATTATTTATTTTTTTTTTTAAAATTAAAAAAAAAAAATTTTTTTAAAATTTTTTTTTTGGCCCCCCCTTTTTTTTGTTTTTAAACAAATTTTTGGGGGGGTTTTTTTTTTTTTTTTTTTTTTTTTTAAAAGGGGGTTTTTTTTTTTTTTTTTGGGGGGGAAAAAAAAAATAAAAAGGGGTTTTTTTTTTTTTTTTTCCGGCCCTTGGGGAAAATGACATGTTTGTTTTTTTCTCAGCAGGTTTGATACGATTACAGGATACCCCATTTGTATATTTTTTTTAAAGTTTTTTACTGCTTTTACACAAAAAAAAACACTTTTATTTTAAAAGGAAAAAAACGTTTTTGCATCGCCGCAGTCTGAGAGCCATAATTTTTTTTTTTTTCTGTTTATGGGGTGTATAGGGACTTTTTTTTGGGGGTGATTGACGTTTTTTTTGGGGAACATTTTTGGGGGGGACAAGGGCTTTATGATCGCTTTTAAAAACCTTTTTTTTGGGAAGGGGAGGGTGAAGAAAAAAAACTTTCAATCCTACAGGTTTTTTTATTTTTATTTTTAATAGCGTTCACCGTTTCAGTAAACCGTTTACAAGTTAGTTTTACTCTGTGGGTTTTAGCGATTACGCGATACCCCAAATTTTTTTAGTTTTTTTTAATTTTAAAGCACAATTTTTTTGAAAAAAAGTGTTTTTTTTTTTTTTGCAAAACAATAAATTTTTGCATCCTATCTTTTAATAGCCAGGGAATCTTAATTTTTTCCAAAAAAAAGAGCTGTGTAAGGGGGTTTTTTTTACGGGGGTGAACGACGTTTTAATTGGGATCAATTTTTGGGTGTTGATATTTAATTTTTATTTTTTTTTACCCATTTTATGTGCTGCAGGATGAAAAAAAAAATGCAAAATTTTGTGACTTTTTTTGGTTTTTTTTTTTTACGGCGTTGACCCTTTTTGGGGTTTAATTTAAAATGACAGATTTATAGGGGTTTGGGGCGCTACGCACGCAGCAATAAAAAATATGGGTACTTTTTAATTTTTTTTTTTTTGGGGCCCCATTGGGGTTTGTAAAGGGGGGGAAAAAGGGGGGTTTACCAAGGGTTTTTTTTTTTTTTTGTTTTGTGTTTTACTTTTTTACACTTTTTTTTTAAATTTTTCACACTTTTTACACTTTTCCCCCAAGGGGGGGGTTGCATGAACGACCCTCAGTTTATTCATGCAATAGGCAAAACACACATAGCCATAGCTTAAAAACTGTTTCACTGGTCTCCATGGAAAATGTCATCACGTGCCCACAATGCCAAAGGGGATCAGGGAAACAAAGGAGGATTCCCCCCCTTTTTACGGCGGGGTGAGCGCCATTACGCGCCCGGGGTCGCGGGCAGCAGGAGCTAAATCCCGTGCCCGCCCCGGCCCGCGATGTCGCGTCCACGATGTCGCACATCGAGGGGGAAAACCCCCCCGGGGGAGCCATCCGGCCCCTGGGGGATGCGGGGATGATGCCAGCGGTGATTTACCGCTGGTTCCATGCCGCGATCTTGCGCGCTCCGCTTGTGAGCGCGCAAGATCGCCATGACGTACTCATACGTCAATTTGCGGGAACCCCTACCCGACATTGACGTATGAGTATGGCAAATGTCGGTAAGGGGTTAACCATTAAGCCAAAAAGAACTCAATGACCTGACTCAAGACTTAAATCTGTCCAAGCAAGCATCTGAATTTTTAGCATCCAAACTGAATAAACAAAATCTTATAAAGGTGGAAGTTAAAATTACAACCTACTGGACAAGAGAAGAGATGCTTCTCCCATATTTTAACCAGGAGGAAGAACTTGTATACTACAATGATATCCTAAGAATTGTACTTCAAATGGGACTAACAGAATTTCAACTAGACGACTGGTGGTTTTTTATAGACGGCTTCATTAGAAGCTTGAAATGTGTTCTTTTGCACAATGTTAACAGTTATGTATCTCTTCTCATTGCTCACTCAACAAAACTTAAGGAAGAATATGAAAATGTAAAAATCGTATTACAAAAAATCCTTTATCATAAATATCAGTGGTCAATTAGTTGATCTGAAGATGGTGAACTTCTTGCTTAAACAGCAATCTGGATGCACAAAATACCCATGCTTCAAGTGCCTCTGGTATAGCAGGGCAAAGCAAGATCATTGGACAAAAGTGTCATGGCCTACAAGGGAAGAAATCATTATTGGCACAGCAAATATCATGAACAAGCCGCTGATGGACAAGAACAAAATCATTCTCCCAGCTAGGATTGATGAAGCAATTTGTTAGGGTTCTGAATAACACGGGTTAGTCCTCCAAGTACACTTGCAGATCATTCCCTGCACCGAGCATCGAAAAACTAACACCTGGAAATTTAGCTGGGCTTCATATTCATAAACTCATGAATGATTCCAATGATACTAAAAGCATGAATGACACTGAAGCTTCAGGCTGGAAGAATTTTGTCTTTGTTGTAAAGAACTACTTGAGTAATCACAGAGCAGACAACCGTGAAGAATTGGTGCAAGATATTCTCGCTAACTTTAGAAGTTTGAGATATATATATATATATATATATTGTAAGGCCCCGAAGGGCAAGGTGGTAAACGGGGTATACATAGGCCCCAGAGTTCTCGCTCAGGTATGGCGAGACTAAGACATGTCACCGAGAGACCTGGCCTCGGTGGGGTAGAAGCCGGCACTTTAGTTTGTGTCAGCTGCATTAGGCGGTTGGCACATGTTTAACCAAGTAGTTTAGCTGTGGAAACACAGCTTAATCCGGGTCCGGCTTTTACCGGGAGCAGTCAAAGAGTTGGGTGGGGGGTTGCTCCCCCATGTTTCCAGGGCCAGGTTTTTCATCTGGCTATATAGGTCAGCTAGTCAGCTGACGGGGGGTGTGTCTGCAGTTACAGGCCAGGAAGCGGGGCCTGAGAGGCTACACCACAAGTTCCAAGCTACAACTGATAGTAAGGACTACATTTGTTTAGTTAGCGCTCGGGACGAGCAGGAGTTTATTTTGTATATTGTATTGACATACGTTTTGGCTGCCATTCGCACAATAAACGCCGGACAAGAACCGTGCTTTTTGCTACAAGGCTGTCTGTGTCTCCATTTGGAAAAAAAAAAAAATCACTGAAGAAGACTAAGCAAATCCACAACTCTAAAATATAACTTTTATTATTTCCTGTTAAAATCTAAAACCTATCTCTATAGATACCAATAGTGAAGACATCTAAATTACTAATACTATAGCTAAGGGACCCTTTTCGGAATTTTATACTGTACTTTAGTCACTACTACGGGAAGGAAGAAAACAATCTACTACAATCTACTATCAAGTCGAGTAATCGTCCCGAGAAGGACGGCCCAACGCTATAATGCTCGCCCTACCCTATAATTGCAGGGTCCCTCTTTGTTGATCAGAAGGTTAGGAAATGCAAATTAACCAGTATATATTTAATGCTTATCCACTAAATCTGAATATAAATATACCAGCAAACTCCATATATTAATACAAACCCAGTGCTAAAGGTCATATATTATTCGGTAAAAACCCTTTAACCACTCACAGACATATCCATGTGACCATATACACAGACCAACCTCAAAAACATTTTAATATGCCTGGCAAATTCCGTACATTAATGCAAACCCAAAACCTAGAATCACATTACTGACAAAATATAACCTGACTTCATTCTTTTTCCTCTATCCCGACCTTGGGGGACACTTTTACCTGCTGGGGGTACCGATAAGGCGTTGAAGCCTATAGCTGATTAAAAGCTCAAAGAACCCCCCTGATGAACCCCCGGGAATTATTATAGAAAAAGAGGAGGGGGAAAACGCGTCGGGATAGAGGAATGAAGAATAAGATCTTTTAATTTGTCAGAAATTTTATCTCTGGGTCGGGGGTTTGCATTAAGTACGGGAATTGCCAGTGCATTGTAACAAATAAGGGGTTTTGATATCTAGTGTATACTTCACATAATCTCCAAAAAATTGGGGAATCTCGCAAGAGAACAAGAGTGACTTTTAATCACTATATTTTCATTTTGCCATAGGGAAATTTAAAATTTATCTTTTCTCTATCTATTAAACACAAAAACGTAATTTTTTTTTTAACAACCCTTTAACCCTATAACACTATTTAAAAACCGATCTCATCCCTCTTTAACCCTTGCTTCTGAAAAAGGGAAAAAACTCCCTTTCTATCTAAGTCTGGTGGAACCCCCACCTTTTAACAGGAGACCTTATATCTATAGCAAAGTACTAGTTTCAGAAGGGATCCCAACCCAACTATTTGGGGCAGCGTCCCTAACTCATAGACACAGAACAAATAAGGCCCCCTTTGGACACCGTCTGCGAAAGTACACTTGTGACAGGGGTGAGAGATCAAAATTTTAAAAACGTCAGCCTGACCTCGCCGACATGTTTCGCCAGCTAACCGGGCTTTATAAAGGGCTTAGAGGTCCGATCACATGGTTTAGCTCACTTCCTTTTATATCAGTTAGGTAAACCCCCCCGTTCAGGGCTCACCAATTAGCCATCAAGAATCCACAAAAAACCCCACCCCCCCTTCGCCACAACACTCATAACATATCCTGCTAAACGCCACCACCTTGGGGGGGGACATCTTTACCTCGGCCGGTACCTAAAAGGGCGTTTTAAAGCCTAAAGCTGATTGAACTCAAAGAACCCCTATGAACCCCGAAATTTTTGATAAAAAAAAGAGGAGGGGAGAAACGCGTCGGGATAGAGGAATAAGAAGAAGAAGGTTGTATTTTGTATGTATAGGATTTTTAGGGTTGGTTTTCATTAAAAGTACGGAATTTTTCCAGTGCTATTAACTGAATAAGAGGTTGGTTATCAGTGTATACTGGTCACAAGGATATAGTCAGTGATTGGGGTTCAGGGTTGTATATCGAATATTTTTTACCTTTCATTGGGTTGTATTAATAAAGGGGTTTTCTGGGATATTTTTAAAACAGATTTTGGTATAAGCATTAAATAATACTGGTTAAATTGCACTTCCAACCTTCTGACAACAAAGAGGGGCCCTGCAAGTATAGATAGGGAGCATTTTAAACGTTTGGGCCCCCTCCTTTCGGGACGATTTCTCGACTTGATAGGAAAATTGAGTATACTAAAGTACATATAGAATCCGAAAAGGGTCCCAGCTATAAAATTTGAATTTAGATTTCTTTTACATTGGTTCAAGAGATAGGTTTTTGATTTTAACAGGAATAATAAAAGTTATATTTTAGAGTTGTGGATTTGCTTAGTCTTCTTCAGTGATTTTTTTGTTATATGCAAATCTCTAGTATTGCCCTTTTAGGTAATAGTCAGTGATTTGTGTCTCCATTTGCCCTGGGACTTCGCTGTACCACCGAGCGTACCCCCTTACAAGTTGGTGGAGGATGCGGGCATACGTTTAAGAGACTGTACTCTGTGGAGCCCTTACACCCGTTTTAACAGAAGTTGCTGAAAATCCCATGTCCTGGGTAAAAGCGGCCATAGTGTCAAAACCTGAGATGGCGAGCATGGAGGAGCTAATCAAACAGCTGGTGCAGTCAAACCTCCACCTGCAACAAGCCTTTACTGCGCAGCAAGAAACCAACGCACAGCAACGACGTGTGCATGAGGAAGCCATAAAGGCGCAAAGTGAAACCAACCTTCTGTTGGCGCAGGTTCACCAGAGAGCGGCTGAGGAGCAGCAACAGGCGAATCAGTCCCTGCAACAGCAGATACAAGCCTTGGCAGAAAGACAAGGGGTGACTCAGGGGCTGCAGGCGGCACTGCGACAGCTCGTGCAGAGCGCGCTCAGGAAAATGACGGCAGAGGATGTCGTCGAGGCCTATCTGTGCACATTCGAAAGAATCCCTCAGAGGGAACAATTACCCCAAGACCAGTGGGCGGATGTGCTGGCCCCCTTTCTGATGGGAGAACCCCAGAAGGCATACTTTGATTTACAGGTCCAGGATCCCCAAAGTTATACTAAGCTCCGGGGAGAGATCCTGGCTCGGCTCGGAGTAACCTTGGCTAATTTCGGGCACAGCGTGTATACTCTGGGATACAACCCGAACAAACCTCACGGTCCACAGATGTACGACCTGTTCCATCTGACAAGCAAGTGGCTGAAAGCCGGAGGAGCTGACATCCGCACAGATCATCGAACGGGGGTGGTGACCGCTTCATACGTGCCCTGCCTGTGAGGATTAAAACGCTGCCTAGGATACACCGATCCAAAAAGCGTGGAGGAGCTGGTGTCCGTCGTGGAGGTTTTTTAACCGCCACAGAGGACTTCCTACAGGCCTTGCATGCCCCAGGGAACCCGAGAAGACCTTAGCGGTAAAAATGTTCCTATTACTATGGGGGCGAGACTGTGTGGCAAGGAGGGTGGCACCCGTCAGAGCGCACCGGTGAACGGATGCCAAATCCAAAAAAGGACCCTACAAACTAGGCCCCGTCCCTATGTAGTCTGCTGGCGCTGCCAGGGTTTGGGACATGTGGCGGCTAACTGCCCCCTCCAAAATGAGCCCATGGATTGTGCTTGGGGAAGGCACGGGTTTCGTATTATGCCAGGCCTGTTTAAATGCTGCCCAAAGGGACATATGGGTGACCGGCAGGTGTGCCCTGTCAAAGTGGGGGTCATCCAGTAACGGCTCTTATGGACTCGGGGAGTCTAGTGACTTTAGTCCAAGCCAGTCTGGTTACCTGCGACTAAATCCAGACTCGTTTGCTTGGTGTGTTATTGCATTCATGGGGACATTAAGGACTACCCCACCGCTGTGGTCACTGTGGAAAACCATGTGGGTCAGTGAGTCATGAAGTAGGTGGTTACAAGAACTTGCACACCAAGTTATTGGGGGAAACGGGACTTTCCACTGTTCTGGAACATGGGGAAAATAAGCAGAGCAGGGAGTAAGTCCCGTAATACGTTTAATGTGTATAACCCTGTCACATCAAATGTGCCCCTGAATACGGGTGATTTCCTCTGGAGGTTCTGGCTGGGGACTCCGAGGAAACTCCCCCGGAGGTGGCATTCTCAAGTTTTCAAATTGCCAGGGGAAACTTTGGTACTGAGCAGTTAAGGGACCCTAACTTAGAAATTCCTTTAAAAGTGTTTAGGGTTAATCAGGGCGTCTCCAAGACCCTGACACGAGTTGGGGGGTATCCCCATTTTTGCGGTCCAAAAATGACCTCCTAAAATAGAGTAAAAAAGACTCCGACTAAGGCATAGAGCAGCCGGGGTGGTGCCACAATCGCATTTTTCCTCGGTATGGAGCTGAGTCATTCCCATGTGCTGGGTGGGCACCTAGGGGTAGAAAAAACCCGGGAACTTTAATCGAGCGGAAATTTTTTCCCTGGCCAGGGATTTATAGGCCATATAGGACTTCTGCCAGTCCTGTCCCGAGTGCCAAGTTAATGCCCCACGCCACAATTTTAACCCCACTGGTTCCACTACCCTTTCATTGAAGTCCCTTTTAACGTTTTAGCCATGGACCTAGTAGGGCCCCTCCCAAAGTCTGCAAGAGGTCACCAGCACTATTAGTCGTGCTAGATTACGCCACCCGTTACCCTGAAGCCATCCCCTTAGAAACACGTCATCCAAAGCCCTTTGCACTGAGTTTGTTTCAGATGTTCCACCAGAACCGGCACCCCTAAAGAATCTTGACAGCCCAGGGGACTCCCATTAAGTAAAAATTACCAAAGAGCTGTGTCGGCTCCTGAACATCACCCATCTGCGTATGTCCGTGTACCATCCCCAGACGGATGGCCTGGTAGAACGGTTTAACCAACCTCTAAAAGTGATGCTTAAAAAGGTAGTGGACAAAGATGGAAAGGACTGGGACCATCTGTTACCATATTTAATTTTTTCCCAAACCGAGAGGTCCCGCAGGCGCCCGGGTTTCTCCCCATTTGAGCTACTGTATGGTAGGCATCCCAGAGGGCTGTTAGACATGGCTAAGGAAACCTGGGAACAGGAGCAAACCCCACACCGCAGTGTTATAGATCACATAGCGGACATGCAAGACAGGATTACGGCAGTTATGCCAATCGTAGAAGAGCACATGCAGCAAGCTCAGGAAGCACAGGCCAGAATAAAACAATAGGTCTGCGAGGGTCAGGTTCATTTAAACCAGGTGATCGTGTGTTGGGTTTAGTGCCAACTGTAGAGAGTAAATTCTCCCGTAATGGCAAAAGGGCCCTATGAGGTCAGGGAAAAAGTAAGCGAGTGTAAATTACAAGGTTTTTACCACCCGGGGAAAAGGAAGCCCTTAAAAAATTTACCATATCAACCTACTAAAATCCTGGAAGGACAGAGAGGTTCTTACAGCAGACAGGGTGGCCAAGAAAGTACCCAGCACTGAGTTATCCGAGGTCCGTATATCACAGTCATTGTCAGCAGTTCAGGTACAAGAGGTCAGAGAGTTCCTGCAGAGGAATAGAGAGACCTTCTCAGAAGTACCAGGTAGGACAAATATTATTGAGCATGACATTGTGACAGACCCTGGCCAAAAGGTGAGGCTGAGGCCGTATCGTGTGCCAGAAGCTCAGAGGAAGGCTATCTCAGAGGAGGTACAGAAAATGTTAACTTGGGGGTTTAGAGAGGTCAAAAATGTCTGGTCAAGTCCATTGTCCTCATCCCTAAACCTGATGGCACTCCAGGTTTTGTAATGACTTCCGGAGGTTAAATGAGGTGTGAAAGTTTGACGCCATCCCATGCCAAGGGTGGACAAAATTTATTGAACGGCTGGGCCCTGCAAGATATATTACCACCCTTGACCTGACCAAAGGGTACTGGGGGAGGTGCCACTTACCAAGGAGGCGAGAGGAAAAAAAAAAGGCTTTTCTACGCCTGATGGCCCCTTTTCAGTACCCAAATACTCCCTTTGGCCTACATGGGGCCCCCCCACTTTTCAAAGACTTATGGATATAATCCTCACACCCCACAGAGCATAATGCAGCAGCCTATTAGATGATGGGTCATTTTTAGCACAGACTGGGAATCGCAACTACGTAAGGTCCAGGCAGTGATAGACTCCATCCGGGAGGCTGGTATGACGGCAAACCCCAAAAGTGGCGATCGGTCCCTTTAGAAGGCTCGCTACTTGGGGTACAATATTGGACATGGGGTTATTAAACCACAAATGGACAAAGTGGAGGCTATGAAAAACTGGCCACAACCAGTCTCCAAAAAACAGATGAGAGCTTTTCTAGGGATCGCTGGATATTATCAAAGGTTTGCCACCATCGCAGCTCCCCTTACAGACCTTACAAAAGGGGCTAAGTCCAATAGGGTAAAATGGGACAAAATGTCAGAAGAAGCCTTCCAGAAATTAAAAGAGGTCTTACGTAAGAGGCCAGTGTTAATTGCACCTGACTTTAAAAGGGAATTTATAGTACAGGCAGATGCCTCTAATGTTGGTCTAGGAGCAGTCCTGTCACAGGTATTTAATAGTGAAGAACACCCAGTGGTCTATCTAAGCAGGAAAGTTAACATCGGCGAAAAAAATTACGCCATAATTGAGAGAGAGTGCCTGGCTCTTAAGTGGCGGGTTGAGTCCTTAAGGTACTATTTGTTGGGCAGACAATTTAGGCTGTCACAGATCACTCACCTTTAAAATGGATGTCCCAAAATAAAGGCAAAAATGCTAGGGTTACCAGGTGGTTTCTTGCATTACAGGACTACAAGTTCTATGTGGAACATCGTCCTGGATCTCAGCAAGGCAATGCGGACGCGTTGCACGGTCCATTGTCTGAAGGCACAGTGTGCTCCTCCCCACAGGTCTGAGCAGAGGGGGGGGGGATATGTAAGCCCCGAAGGGCAAGGTGGGAAACGGGGTATACCCTAGGCCCCAGAGTTCTCGCTCGGTTAATGGCGAGACTAAGACATGTCACCGAGAGACCTGGCCTCGGTGGGGTAGAAGCCGGCACTTAGTTTTTTGTCAGCTGCATTAGGCGGTTGGCAAAATGTTTAACCAAGTAGTTTAGCTTTGGAAACACAGCTTAGTTTCCGGTCCGGCTTTTTCCGGGAGCAGTTTAAAGAGTTGGGTGGGTGGTTGCTCCCCCATGTTCCAGGGCCAGGTTTTCATCTGGCTATATAGGTCAGCTAGTCAGCTGACTGGGGTGTGTCTGCAAATTACAGGCCAGGAAGCTGGGCCTGAGAGGCTACACCACAAGTTCCAAGCTACAAGCTGATAGTAAGGACTACATTTGTTTAGTTAGCGCTCGGAGTTTATTTTGTATATTGTATTGACATACGTTTTGGCTGCCATTCGTACAATAAACGCCGGACAAGAACCGTGCTTTTTGCTACAAGGCTGTCTGTGTCTCCATTTGCCCTGCACTCCATCTCCATAGCCATTTAAACAGATTTCCAGATAACCTTGGCGACTTCAGCAAGAAACAAGGTGAGAGGTTATGCCAGGATATAAAGGTGATTGAGGAGTGATATCAAGGCAGATGGGACATACACATGATGGCAGACTACTATTGGAGTCTCCAACATGAATGTCCTGATGACCGATATAAAAGGAAATCACCTAAACATCAGTTTTTGAACCATTAACATTAATAACAATTATTGTATTAATCAATCAAATCATACATAACTTTTTCCTGTCACTGTTAGGCCGTGTTCACACGGCTTATTTCGGCGCGGATTGGCGCCGTACTGCGCGCAGGATTTTCGCTTCAGTACGGCGCCAATCCGTCGCAGGAATGACGGGAATCCACAGTTAGCATAGAGAACAGTGGATTCCGGCGCTCCTTTCCGCTTGGCGAATCCGCCGGGCGGGGAGAAAGTCACTTGCACATTATCCAGGCGCAATACGCGCCGTGGATAATGTAAGTCTATAGGGCCAGCGGGCCGCGCCCCCACCCCGCACCCGCCCCTATTCAAGCCGTAATTGCGAGCGTAATCCGGCTCGCAATTACGGCTTGAATAAGCCGTCTGAACACGGCCTAAGCTATCTTTTCTTTTTTGCATGATATAAAACTGTTTACTTACTAGTTGTAACTAAAATAATAATATTCTTGCACTTTTGAATGCTTTTCAACCACGTTGCGTTAATTATATGACTATTAAATATCTCAGAACCTAGAGCCAATCTGGCAAAACCTTTATTCTTCATCAGCACCATAAATTTAATATAAAACCGTTCAGACATCGTTGGCACCAAAATCACTGTCTACCTATGTATTCCTCCAGTTGTAACGAT
This sequence comes from Phyllomedusa bahiana, assembly GCA_025379985.1. Lineage (NCBI taxonomy): Eukaryota > Metazoa > Chordata > Amphibia > Anura > Hylidae > Phyllomedusa > Phyllomedusa bahiana. Next base: position 20,215 of record JAODAL010028157.1, read on the forward strand.
TTGCTATAAATTGACTTGAAAGTACATAAAAATAAAGATGTACGTACATTACAGGAACATACATATCTCCAACTGATATGCATCTGAATGAAGGAGATCACATCATAGCATGAAACCTAAAGAGAAATTCCATAGTTGAATTCTATTTTATTGAAATAGTGTATATTATTTAGTTATTTATAACTCCACTGAGTAGAGCTATAAATTATACATTAGTGTAATTTGTTTTCATGACTTTCAATTGGGAGTAAAATGTATATTTATATAACATTTTTTGCTGACCTAATCGCTGTACCTAATCCCTTGTCATGTTTATGTGCTTCCAATGTGGTTTATGCTGAATTGCACATAAATGTTATCTTAAATGCAGATAATAGCAATATTTACAGTCCCAGTAAAAAGTATGAACACCCCTGACTGTATGTTATTCCCTTTTATTACAGAGACATTTTAATATAAAATTGTACAGCTGCTTAAAATATATATTTTTTCACAAATATATAACAAGTAATTATAACATTAAAACCAACTGCTCCAACTTCGCCAGAACAGATGTGAACCCATTAAGACATGAATACCAGGGATCATTACATTAACTGAATAGTAAAAGCGTATTGGCCATTAAAAAAACATAATTCTTATTAAAATTCATAGTAAAAAAGTGCAACATGATGCTTATGTGTTTCACATCCTCAAGATGTCCTTGTTCCCAGCATAATGTCTGAGAATTAGGACTCTTTGTAGGTTTGAATTGTGTTAGTATCGTGCTGCCCTTTTTGACTTTGGCCTTTATAATGGATAAATATTTTGGTTTTAATGGAAGATATTCCCTATAACTATTGGATTATATTGTTGCTGCTCTAAGCAGACATCAAGTATTCTTCCAGTTGCAAGAGTCTGGACTTAAAAAACAGCTCGGATTTTCTATTGCATTCTATGGGGATGGTTTAAAGTCGTATTTTTGCGGATTATAAATCCTGAATCCACTTCAAAATCTGACTGTAAACCAGTAATGTGGAGACATGGCTTAACATTTAACCATTTTCTGTCTTAGACCACCAGTGATACAGGCATTAAAGGGATTCTGGATTTATAGAAAATGAAGAACTGTCCTGAAATAAAAAATACATACATACATCATTCATGTGAAACTACAGCCAGTCACTGGCCTTAGTATTCTAAGCCTGTACATGCAATCAGGGGCTGCTGAGGCTAATGACTGACTGCAGAATCATATGAAAGACACGTATGACATCATTGCTGCAGGACCAACAATGGAGAAGATGAGGATTTACAGATGAGTGAAGGTTATTTAAATTACTTTAGGACTTTTCTAACTCTGACACAATTTTCTGAAAATTAATGGCATATTTTTTAACCCGCCACCCTAACACATATGGTTTGGGATCAAATGGACTGGAGTTAAGGAAAAGTAGCTGACAAGTTTTAAGCATACTTGAGAACGTGTAAGGGGGGGGGGGGGTAAATGTTATACTACCTACCTCAAGTAAGAATAATAAATGTTTAATATTAAGTAACTGCTCAGTTGTTTCAAGAGGACTTTATGGTTTCCTTGTTTTTTATTGGTACGTGTGATCTGGATATGATGTACGTGTGCACATTATATTGTGTTTAAGTGATATTATGTTATATGCTGTGTACCTTCAGGTCTTGGGCTGCTGGGAATATTTGCACTACAGGACTCATTGGCACTGTCATGTCCTGTTTAAAATTAGTGAGGGTGGAATAGTGTTATCTGCTGGGAAGGACAGCTTGCAGAGCCTTATGTGGATTATACATGAAAAAAACTTTGAGATTCTTGGTTCACATATTTTTGATCAAAACTTGTTTAAGCCACCCATGAACTTACAACGTGATCTCAGGTCAGGTGGTCCTACGCTATCTTTACCTCTCAGTAGGGCCAAATCCAGGCCTCTCATTGGGTCAACCGACCTCCATTATCCAGAGAGAAGGAAAATAAAAAAAACACCAACCTTGCAAGCTGCACTCATATAACAGCCTGTGAAAGTGGGCGTGGTGCAGGAAACTAAAATTGAGGCACGCCTTTCTCCCCATATAGATTAAAAGCATTATATTCCAAATACAAAGTATAGCTCTGCACAAAAAAACACACGCACACCACTACCAGCGGCACACCACTGCAAAAAGGGCAGTGGATTTTTTTTAGTGGATTGTCACTAAAAATGATGGGCTAAGTGACCAGTCTTCTGTGGCTTGGTGAGACGTTAACCCAGAAGGAATCCAAGGAAATTAGTGTGGCTGGAAGCCATGCTGTGGCAAGTCAGAAGTTGGGCAAAGAGGGGCTGTGTCAGTTTAAAGTTTGGGAGGGGCTGTTGATCAGTTTTTAGTTGGAAGTGGGATGCTATGCAGCCTGTAATGTGATCTGATACATTTCGTCTTGTAGAGTAGTAGACTAAACAGGAAAAATAATATTGGTAAGCTGAGGAAGGGCTATAGGAAATAGAGTCGGTGTAAAAGTGACCCTCCTCCTATTTTGTTGACAAAAGTTGTGAATTGTTAGTTAATTGGTTCAAAGTTTTATGTAAAGAAAACATAGATATGAGATCTCTGAGAGGCTAATAGTGACCTGGTAACAAGTTTGGACTGCCCTACAGGGGAAACCCTCTGTGGGCCCCTGGGCTTGGTGACTCCCTTTCAGGAACAAAGGCAGTTAAAAAGTGGCTGAAAGCAAGCGGCATAGTCTTGTACAGTAGCAATAGGATGGGCCCCAAGAATTAACTATTTTGATGGTCCCCAAGAATCAACTCTACTGGTGGGCCCCAAGTATCAGATTTACTGATGGGCCCCAGGCACCCCTCCCCAACTCTGCCTGGTAAAGCTTAATTGCTTACTAAGAGAGACTGTTCTAGAAAGTTCTAGAACATGTAAGTATTATCAGTAATCATGAAGCATATCATGCCACTTGAGTGTGTTTAACTATTAAGCTTCTGTGTCCAGAAACAATTAGCGATTCTGCTTTTGTTGTTTTAAGAAAAAAATGTTAAGGTTTTTCTGTTTTAAAATGTTCAGCAATTGTTTTTTTTTTAAAGGGAACACTACATCACCACCTTATTTACTTTGAGACAAAGGTGAGAAGCAATTGTGTTTATGAAGTTTTTATGAAGGCAAAGAGTAACTACTTGAAGGAAGCTAAAATATGAGAACGTATTGTATGTGTTCTACTGTTCACTGTATAGTTCCATAGCTTTACTTTTTAGTTTAAGTTACTTTACTTTTTCTAAAACGTGTTACAAAGGAAAAGTAATAAAACTCTTCTGCGAGTGAGTTTGTTTAATGTTTGACCTTTAGGTGTCTGAGTGTTTAAGAAGTGAAAATATATGCAGTTTTCTAGAACTCCCCTTAATTTCAATAGCAATGAGTTTGGAAGTTAATCAACCATTGTGTTTGATTTTACTCGTGAATCTGGTTCTTCTGATTTTAATTATCAAAATAAAAGGAAAAGGAAAACTTTGCTCTCCTTGGAGAAGCTCAGATGACAGTAAGGCTATGTTTCCACTGCACAAAAAAAGTCTGTTTTTTTTTCAGCGTTTTTCGTTTTATAAAAATGCTGAAAAAACTACTGAAAAGAGGTTCCATACACTTATATAGTAAAAACATCATGTTGTCTCCACATAATGTTATTTTCTGCTTGTTTTTTTTGCTGGTCGTTTTTTGAAACATGTTGCAAAAATGACAGAGCAGGGCAGAAAATTTACTATTGGAGTCTATGTAAAGCACCGGACATTTTTTTGGCACGTTTTTTTGAGAAGTCCATAGCAATTATAATGATTTGCATTTCTGCAAAAAAACACGCAAAAAAAGCACCAAAAAACAGATGTTTTTCAGCAGCTTTTGACAGGCAGTAAACAAAAAACTCAGTTTTATGAAAATTTTTAGATTTTGGTTTTCAGTTAGTTTTTTGTCCAATGTTGTGTAGACATAGCCAAAAAACAGAAGTAAGCTTTTAGATCAAATGCATGATAGAGGAATGACACTGAACTGCTGTGAAACACAAAGCAGCAGAATTCTGAATCAGCAGAAGTATTGAAAGCAAGTCTGTAAATGAACAGAGTACTTAACAAGGAAATACAATGCAAAACAATACTTTTTATTTACAGTAGTTACTTGAAATAACTAGTAGGTTTTACTGATGTTTACAAATCAAGCAATACAAGAGTCATTCTTTACAAACATCTAATCCTGAAAAAGATAGAAATAAATGGCAACCAAAAAGACAGGAGTTATCACAAACAGTATACTAATTTCACAGAAAAGATGTAAGAAATCGTGCATTATAAGTATGTAAATTACAATGAATGGTTCCAATACTTTTCGAGTAGTTAAAAACAAGTTATCATTTTACAAGTCAAAGAAAAAAGCAGGCATATATCTTTGTGACATAAAATAGTGAAAAGAAGAGTTTTGGCCTAATTAGAATGAGAGGGGGCTCAGAAAACAAAGAAAAATTCACAATCTAGCAGTCCCATATTTTATGAATTTTAACATCAGCTTTTCTGTGTTTTTATACTATTTCCCTAAGTTTAATAACCACTTAACAGAACATATCCAATCATGTAAAGTTGGGGTTTTAATAGACATCAGGTGACTAACTGTGATTTTACATGGTAGGAATTAGGGTATATTCACACGGATGATTTTGATGCTGTTTTCGGAGCATTTCCACTCCCAAAATAGCATCAAAAAACCTCCAACTCCCCCCCCAGTTCATTTTCATTGATTCATATGTAAAACAGCATTCTGGGTCACACACAACAAGATCTTTACACGCGTTTCAGGTGCTTCTTTGGAAGCTATTTTGGCCGCTGAAAAGAAGCGTCATGTCAATTTTGAAGGATTTTCAGCACTGAAAATCCCTATAGGAATCAATGGAAAGCTTCAAAACCTTTTCCAAAACTTTGGTGCATTTTCAGATGCATTTCTGGTCACGTTTTTTAACACGTTTTTGGACTGTTCTTTGGCACAGTTTTTGCCCCGGCTATTTATTTTTATGTGTGAAAATAGTGTTGAAAACCTCATCCAAAACCTGCCCCAAAACCTCATCCAAAAATACGTCAAAAACACGCCAAGAAGCGTTTTTCAGGTGAGGTTTTGATGCGGTTTTGGTTGCTGAAAAATCAGTGTCCAAATAAGTCGTGTGAACAAACCCTTAGATTTTATCAATAAAAATATTATCAATTTTCTTCACATGGATTTCAGGATCTGTAAAAAGTAAACATAATTTGGGGTTTTCAGTGATAGGAGACCAATATGGTTACTAAGGAATATTATTATCTGTACCCAACAATTCTAAATCTTAGTTCAATCTAATCTAAGTTCAATATGAAGTGAAAAAAGGAGGCGGATCGTAGCAGGCATTCTAAACAGTTGGGTTTAAATATTTGTAGCCTGCTGGTAGTACAGTACAGTATGCTCTAAGGAAGATATGAGGCAAGGACACTTTTTTGGTGTAATTAGTGATATCAACCCAAGAACAAAAGCAAAATACCTTGTGAAGATGCCGGCGGAGGATGATAAGATTGTGTTATTACCCACATTGAAACAAATACTGTATCAACATGGGCTGAAAGGCCACTCTTCCAAGAAGAAGCCATTACTCCAAAAGAAACATATAAAAGCCAGATGAATGTTTTCAAATGCACACAAGAACAAAGACCCATGTTTTTGGAGATGTGTCCTGTGGTCTGACAAAACAAAAATTGAACTGTTCGGCTATAATAACTATTGTTATGTTTGGAGCAAAAAGGTAGAAGTTTGAAAACCTAATAAGACCATCCCAACTGTGAAACAAGGGGGTGTTAGCATCATGTTGTGTTTTTTTTTTTGCTGCAGGAGGGACTGGTGCACTTCACTAAATAGATGGCAGCATGAGGAAAGAAGATTATGTGGCAATACAGAAGCAACATCCCAAGATCTCAGCCAGGAAGTTAAAGCTTGGACAGAAATGGGTCTTCCAAATGGACAATGACCCATATTGCCAAATGGGTTACAAAGTGGCTTAAGGATAACTTAGTCAATGTTTTGGAGTGGACATCACAAAGCCCTGATCTCAATCCTATTGAAAATTTATGGGCAAAGCTGAAAAGCCAGGTGCGAGCAAGACGACCTACAAACATGGCTCAGTTACGCCAGTTCTGTCAGGAGGAATGGGTCAAAATTCCTACCAACTATTGTGAGAAGCTTGTGGAAGGATATCCAAAATGTTTGACCCAAGTCATACAGTTTAAGGGCAATGCTACCAAATACTAATGAAATGTATGTAAACTTTTGACTTTGCAGTAAGTAATAAAAATACCTTAACAAATTGTCTCTCTCATTATTCTGGCATTTGGCAAATATAAAAATTTTGTAAGCCAGTCTCAGTAAAACTAGTTGGATAGTATGAAAACAGATTAAAAAAATATCAAAAAATTCACACATTTTAAAACCCACTGTGCTCCAAAAATTTGGACCAGTCTGTCCAAAGTGGATCCCAGTTGAAGACATCATGTTCATTCTTCACATGACCCTGCAGCTATATACAGGCTGTTGTTGCAAGTCTCTTTCTGGATATATCGCACAAGACTGCTAAGGGCGACATGTATGTATAGGACTGCGGCAGAAGTCTGGCATCTTTTCAGCCTGCAAACTGGAAAAGCCCTATGCGCTCTATTTTTAATAAAGGGCACTCCAGTATTAGGCACATTACAAAGCACCTGCAGCACTCTGTAATGTGCATGAGATCGCGGGGCGTGATGGAGGCATGTCGCACTACAACCGTATGAATCTACACATTTATGACTGTTTATCTGCAAATCCAGGTGCATTACATCTGGAACAGGTAGACCAATTTAAAAGTGGTTAACCCGAGCCAGAATTGTCACCCGAAAGCGCTAAATCTGTGACCAGCAGTAGTACAGATTCTTAGATTCAGGCACGCAAAAAAAAATGGCGTCTGGGCGCCAAAAATCATTCATGTCACCATATGTCTTTGATTGTGAACATTTCTCATAATCTCAATAGCAGGTGCACTGCGAACGGTGGCAATGCCGGAATGAGCAGGTTTAAAAGTTGACTGACAAGTATTAGAACACCCCTTTATTATTTTATTATTTTATATCAATTAATAAAATGCTAAGTGATCGAATGAGAAAGAAATCAAAATCAAATCAATATTTGGTGTGACCACCCTTTGCCAGGGAGTGATCATGTGACGTCTTGATCTTAACATTATAGAGTTTGTTTGGCATTGGAAGAAGAGACAGAAGGATCCATGCAAATCTACATCCACAGAGAATATGGGCGACATGTATGAATCTCGCCACGTCGCAGCGCATGTTTCCGCCAGTTTTCCGACGAAATTTGCGCCTAATTTATGTCGGTGCCGAGGTGCGCTCATATATACCATGTAAAGTCCGCTGCGCCTCGCCGGTGTGTGGGGCGCAGTGCGGGACTACGCTTAACATGTCTTCCGATTCGAGACAGGCTGGAAAAATAGCGAGAAATCATTAAAGATGTCCATGTGGCATGGAGTATGTATAAAAAAAAATCGCCTTTATAAAGGTGTAAAACATTCTCTGAAAAAGAGCTCAAACCTACTAAAAAAAAATACATAAATAAAACCACTTTCCAAAAATCAAGAACGGCGCTACATCGGGAATTTGGATATTGAAAATTGCCAGGAAATACAGTAATTCAAATTCTGTAAACTCTTCTCATTGGTCGGCAGAAACCAAGCCAATCAGAATAGGAGCGACAGTGACCCATTAAAACCTATGGAGAAGTATGGACCAATCAAAATCAATGGCGGGACAGTTCAAAATACAGTAAAAATGCAGAAAAGAGCTGATTGGCTGAGCTAGCGGTGGCTTGGCTATCCCGGCCAATCAGAGCGCGAGCTACTTGTCCCATTGTAGTCTATGGCCAGATCGGGGCAATGAAATCTCGGCTCTCGGCGCCGTGCGGCATGCAGTATGATTAAAAAAATCATTTTTATTAGGTGTAAAATATCTGAAAAAGAGCTGAAACATAAATCAATCAAATCACTAACAATGCGTTTGTCGCCGTCACCACATCAGGAATTGGGATATAGAGAATTGCCGGGAAATACAGTAATTCAAATTCTGTAAGCTCTTCTCATTGGTTGGCAAAAACCAGCCAATCAGAATAGAAGCGACAGAGACCCATTATAACCTATGGAGAAATATTGACCAATCAAAATCAAAGGCGGGACATTCAAAATACAGTAAACATACAGAAAAGAGCTGATTGGTTGAGCTAGCGGGGGCTTGGCTATCCCGGCCAATCAGAGCGCAAGCTACTTGTCCCATTGTAGTCTATGGCCAGATTGGGGCAATTAAATCTCGGCTCTCGGCGCCGTGCGGCATGCAGTATGATTAAAAAAAATAATCTTTATTAGGTGTAAAATATCTGAAAAAGAGCTGAAACCTTCTATAAACATAAATCAATCAAATCACTAACAATGCGTTTGTCGCCGTCACCACATCAGGAATTGGGATATAGACCAACCAATCACAGTACTAGAATATTTCCCATAGACAGTAATAACTTTTAGGGCGCCCTTCTATCGCACCCTTCTTTCTCCATTCAAAATAGACGCACTACATCTGATTGGTTGATTTCAATCTGCTGCTGGCTCAACCAATCAGCTCTTTTCTGCATTTTTTACTTTATTTTGAACTGTCGCTCCTATTCTGATTGGTTGGTTTCTGCAGACCAATGAGAAAGAGCTTAAAGAAATTTGAATTACTGTATTTTCCCGCAATTCTCTATATCCCAATTCCTGATGTAGCGCCGGGTCTCGCCGACAAACGCGTTGTTCGGGATTTGATCGATTTATGTTTATAGAAGGTTTCAGCTTTTTTCAGATAATATTTTACACTTAATAAAAAATTATTTTTAAATCATACTCCATGCCACACGGTGCTGAGAGCCGAGATTTCATTGCCCCGATCTGGCCATAGACTACAATGGGACAAGTAGCTCGCGCTCTGATTGGCCGAGATAGCCAAGCCCCCGCTAGCTCAACCAATCAGCTCTTTTCTGCATTTTTACTGTATTTTGAACTGTCCCGCCTTTGATTTGATTGGTCAAATTTTCTTCATAGGTTTATAATGGGTCCCTGTCGCTCCTATTCTGATTGGACAAGATTGCCAAGCCACCGCTAGCTCAACCAATCAGCTCTTTTCTGCATTTTTACTGTATTTTGAACTGTCCCACCTTTGAATTTGATTGGTCAATACTCCATAGGTTTCAATGGGTCCCTGTCGCTTCTATTCTGATTGGCTGGGTTCTGCCGACCAATGAGAAGCACTTTCAGAATTTGAATTACTGTATTTCCCGGCAATTTCCACGATCCTAATTCCTGTTGTTGCGCCGTTCTAGATTTTTGGAAAGTGATTTTTTTTTTTTTAATTAAATAAGGTTTGAGCTCTTTTTCTGATAATGTTTTACACCTAATAAAGGAGATTTTTTTGGAATCACACTCCATGCCGCACGGAGCTGAGAGCCGAGATTTCTCTTGCGATCTTCTATATGTTTCCTCTCATGTTCCGTTCTCTCTTCACTTCGCCTCCGCCGGATCATTTAGACCAGAATCAACTAGGTCTGCCTGTCGGAGCTAGCGAGCACTGCAATGCGCCGCACTTTGCCGACCCGCGATCGTACATGCTTCGGAGTTTTCGAACGCGCCGCATGCCGCCCCGGAACTCCTACACCGCGCCCACACCGCGCCCACCCCGTGCCCAGTGCCCGCCCCTTCCTGCGAGGCGCAGCCGAAAGTGGCGAACGCTGCGCCTAACATTGCATCCCTGCATCCGACAGCGGATTCGGGCCGGTGAGGCGCAGGATACGCCAGAAAACAGGCGAAAAGCCTGTTCATACATGTTGCCCTATGTGTTTAGATCCTTCAAAAAAATATGTGCAAGTGTATCTAGAAGAATCAAAAGTGTCTTAAAGACAAAGGGTGGTGACAAGAAATATTGATTTCATGTGAGTTAACCTCTGTTAATTCACTATTTCACTTTTCATTTTGTTAATTGTTTTGTTAATTGATAGAAAAAACAATTACCACATATATATATATATTATATATATATATATATATATATTATATTTATATATATAATATATATATATATATATATAATATTATATATATATATATATATATACATATTGTGTGTGTAGATAAAAACATGCTAGCTCTATTTAAAGTCATTTTTCATGTTTTGTTACAAATTGTATTCTTTTATCTTAATAAAACCATGACTTATTTGAATATATGGAACATGTAGAATACGGATATTTTTAGATGATGTTGTCAAGCAACTGGCAGGGATTTATGACAACAGTGGCAGATCCACTGCTGAGAATCAATAAGAAAATTGAGGTTTCTTAATTCTGTTTGCAACAAAAATCGTAAAGCGTGCTCGTCCCATGTACTTGTCCTATCATTTTTAAATCAAGGCCATCTCTTTCACAGTGGTAAACGTGAAATGTTTTTAAAGGCCAGACTTAGCATAAAATCTATTGGTTGCCATGGATGCCACTTACCACACAGGACTGCGTTCTGCTTTAAACTCCGATTTTCTTTAGCCTGAGTTTTAGCTTTGTCCAAATGAAGAAGGGAATTCCTTTTTTTCAAAGTTCATTACAAAAGTAGGAAATAAATGAAAAATATATTTCATTTGACAGTGGTGCAAAGACATTTAGCGAGCAAGTTAGCTTTGTCGTTCTTTTAAAGACTGATTAAATATTTTGCAGGCGATAGGATCACAATGGCTTCTTGTTTAGGGAATAAATCTTTTTGTAAATGGGCTCATAGAATGACAGTTCTGCAAAAGTTCAATCCTCTCATCATGATGTACTGTTCGTTTAAGCCATTTCTCACCTGTAACACTTGGAAACCATTATAATTAAAAATAGACTAATCTTTGGGAAAAAAAAAAAAACGTCTTTGTAGCACAAGGCTTTCACTTATTCCTTTGTGGTACAGATACAATCGTGGGCACTGTTTTTGTTAAATTATGTATGCCGCCTTTGTGGCAATGTTCTGTATGGCTGGAAAAAATAGCAGCAGTACCCACTATTGAAAAGCAACTTGTGCATCTCTTTTCCCCAGGACCCTTAACCCCTCAACTTAATTAATTAGGTGTAATGTTTGAACGGTGAGAATTAAAAAATTCAGTTTATTGATCTTACAAACAGTATACAGCAGAGAAAACACAGACAGGGATATTAAAAGCAAACATGTTTCATCTGAATCATGGGAAAAGGACTAATCCGTTTTACTTGGAAATCTTGGCAACTCAGTATTCTTTTATGTTTTGTTTTAACCTGTAAATTAAAACAGCAAAATGCATGGTTGGTACTTCAATCAGAATCAAGATATTTTCTCCACATATCCCTAAGGTTATACAAATATCTGCATCAGCAAGTCCATAGTGGGACTTTAAATATTTATTATTGGGCAAATATGTTCTCATTGAATGACTGTAACACTGAAAAAAGACTAAAGAAAGATATTTTAGAGGTTTAAAGGGTACCACCGAAAAAACAAATTGTAATTTATTATTCCATGTAGTGGTTATTGTATTGCATAGTAACAAGAGCAGAAGGTGTAATGTTGAAATAAGAAGAATATTGTGAGTAACCTAGCTTTTGCAATGCAGTCTACAGATGTAGCACAGATAAACTTGACAGACTACAAAGGAATCACAATATAGAAAATGATCTCAACTTTTTCAGTGCTTTCCAATGGGTCTTTTATGATCGACGAATAACAAAGAAAGCTGTGGTATTGCGTCCAAGTTAAACTTTGCTACATCTACTGTATATTTTAACCCTGAAGACAAGTTACAATGTCATAATGACTCCATGTTGGCCAAAACATTCAGATTTCCTTTTATTGGACCAGGGAACCTTCAACACTGGGTTTATAATTTTTTCCTATGACTTTTTCCCCATTTTTCTAAACAGCATTGCCTGGATAGCAATGTCAATGAAAATTACTCGAGGAACCATTATGCATTTTATCTAGACTGTATTGACTTTGCTGGTTCCTGAAGACGGTAAAGAATGGGGAAAGCAAAAGAATTGTCAAAGGATATGTTGGCAAAAGTATTTCAACTTGATAAATCATAGGAACCATAATTTATAAGGACAGAAAAAAGATTCAAACTCTGATCAGGATGTGCAAAATTATATATTCTGTTAACATCAATCCAAAAAAAAAAAAAAAAAGTCAGCCAAGAAAACTTATTGAGATGCACATAAAAACCTGCAAGCAACTCCAAGCTTCTCTAACACATGGTTGGCCTGTGGGTTTTGGCTAGATGTTCCTACTTCTTTTACCAATCTATTAAGTTACTATGTTACTAAAACAAAGTTGTGTGGTAGTTTAAGAACGTCAACAACAAACTGTATTTTGAGAAGGCTTAAAACTTTTGGAACAAAATTCTTTAAACTTATGAGACTAAATTCAGTGTTGTGTTTGAAACCATTAAGGTATTATTCCCTTCTCAGACATTGAGACATATTGATTATGCCATAAATGTCAATTATGCAAAAAATGTCTGATAGGTGGTTCTACCTTTGTGATGTGCACCTATCATAAGAACACGCCCCCAAACCTCTCCATGTAGACTGGAAAGATGGTCAAGCATGATTGGCACTCTCTGTTCATTTCAATGGGAGTTACAAGTTCATAGAGCAGAATGCTCTTGTTCCTATCTCCTAACCCAGAAGGTGATAGGAATAACCTTCTAATGCTATGTTTGCAGAAGAGCTAACACGGCCTATGTAATGGAGTACACCATCTAAGTTACCAAAAAATAAAGAAATGTAAGCCCCATCCCTAATTTCACCTAAATCACCTAAAATATTTGAATATACTCCGAAAACACCATCTTGTAATGCAGTTGACACAAACCCTTCCCCTTTTGACTGAGCTTGCAGGACTGTTGCAGCAAAATTTGGTCTGCTGGCAAGTATGCAACATTTTAACTATGAAGGATTGGAAGTGTGGTAGCTATAGCAGTACATTAATTTGAGTTAAAATTGATGGCAGAATAAATGTTGAATTTCATTAGAAATTATTGGAGAAGAATTTGCATTCATCACTTGGGAAGTTCACTTGGACTTTTTTGTATGACAATAATCTGAAGCATAAGGAATTTCAAGTTTTTAGTGGCAACTGCAGAAGCAAATGAAGGTTCTGGAACGGAAATCAATGCCTCTTGACCCCTCTCTCAAGTATCTCAAAAGACTACAAGTTGTCACTGATGTGGAAAAAAGCAAGACACAATTTTAAAAACTAAAAGGTATGGAAAATTTTGAACAGCACTGTTTTGTTATTTTCTTTATTGCTTTGGATTGTTTAATGAATGTTCGATTCAGTGATGCATAACAGTTTAATTGGAAACAAATTAAAAATAATAGACGTGTTTTGTCTAAAATGGAACACATAATACAAATTTTGCCTGGGGTATGCTAATTTATGAGCACAACTGTACTACGTTATGAGTATACTAAATCTGAACATTCTATTTACTTCTTTTAATGAATATTGAATTTGTATGCATTTAAACCTTCAGCAGAGGTGCACAACCTTTTGGGGTGTGAGGCCCACATTGTCAGTCTGCAACCCTCCCAAGGACCAAATGATATGGGATTCCCAAAGGAGGTATTCCCACATGCAACTTTAGTGGCATATCAACCATCATAAGGTATGAGTTCCACTTCTGGAACCTCTAACCAGGGCCTTTATTTTATTAAACCAACCCCCATCTCTTCTGAAATGGATGAGAAAGTGCTAGACCGGAGCCACGTTTTAAGATGGAGGTATGAGATGTGGGAAATTTACCAAGGTGAGGGAACACTGGGTTACAGGTTTCCTCTTGCCCCGGCCTTCTGCTGATGGCACCCAATGGTAGGATGCTGTCAGTTAAAGGCAGAAGCAGAGGTGGAGCTTTTATCAAGCCTCTTCTCTGCTTTTGCTTTCTCCTGACAGCATCCAATAACTGAATGTTGTTAGGACTGCACACCACAGTGCAGTGCTGACAAGAGAGATCCAGCAATGCTTCTCCCTCTCCTCAGCAATGTACTATAAAGTCCATCATTGGTGGAGTATCGGCTTCTGTCTGCTCAGCTCCACTAAGAGAATCACCACAGAGACCCCCATCTAGTAAGTGTATTTCCTGGAAGGATGGGGTGTGAGGTAGTGGTGGGTTATCAATTGATAGGTGGGGGGTTATGGGCTGATATGTGGGGTTTGTATTCTGTTTTGGCACTAGGCTGCACAACACAGTGCAATGGGGGACAGGTTTGAGAGAATGGGTACATGCCACAGCTAACAGGCATAGTCTCTTGAGCGAGCCAGGGACCAACCTCCTGGAGATTGTGCTGTGGCTACGGCCTGTACCCCTTAGGATCATATTGTGTGACCTGAAATCAGTCCCCTGCACCTCTAGAATGTCAGCCACAGGAATGATCTTCAAAGGGTGCAGGGAATGTAGTTTGTTACGTTTGTTTTTTATAGTGATTCTATTTTCTATAGGTTTTCCATTTGGCTACATAGGCCAGCTCTGAATCCAAAATGACGGACGTTGTTGGGAGTGTTTATTTAAATACAGTATTTTTTTTTTACCATTTTATTCCAGTGTTAGTAATGGAGGACTCTGATAGACACAACTCCATTACTATCACTGAGGTTTGGTGTCACCCCATGCTGAGACTAATCCCTTTCCACCATTACATTAGTACCCAATGCATTTGGGGTATTGAGGAGAGAACCTGGGATCTTTACCAATCAGGGGAGGGATTTACATGACCTCCATCTCATATCTCACAACAGCCATCAGTGCTACTTTTACCATTCAAATCATGAGAGAGATGGTTGTGTTTGTGCACAGCTCTCCCCTTTGAGGTCTGTCCAGCTGAGTGCTGCTTGGATCTTTATTCTCATATTAGGAAGGTTCGCAAGTTGAAAGTGACATAAATGCAAGTACTTCTTTAGTGCTTTTTTTAAAAGATGCATGATCAATGAAATGCCCCTTTCTTTGACCCATTATAAATATACCTGCTGCAATATTATGTGCATGTAAGCCGTGGACATTGTGCACAGTTGTTTTTTTATACCATACCATTGACTTAATAGTACATTTTTGTTTCCGAGAGAAGTATGACGGAAGAAGAAACATGGTTTTGAAAACCAATCTCAGAAAATCTCAGAGTTTTGTGAACTACAACTTGTATTTTCTACTGAGGTCTTTGGGGATGGTTTTTGACAGTGTTGAAAATTCAAATTCCTGTCAAAAAACGATTATAAATCCTTGCTGTATAGATGGACCCTAAGTGAAAATGGAGAAATTGTGCCCAAAGTGTCAATATTTTGTATGGCCACCATTATTTTCTAGCACTGCCTTAACTATCTTGGGCATGGAGTTCACTAGAGCTTCACAGTTTGTCAATGGAGTCCTTTTCCACTTCTCCATGACGACATCACAGAGCTGGTGGATTTTAGAGAGCTTTTGCACTCCTCCACCTTCCATTTGAGGATGCCCCACAGATGCTCAATAGGGTTTAGGTCTTGAGACATGTTTGTCCAGTCCAGCACCCTTATTTTCTTTAGCAAGGCAGTGGTGTCTTGGAGTTGTGTTTGGGGTTGATATCATGCCAGAATACTGCCCTGGGGCCCAGTTTGCAAATGGAAGGGCTAATGCTTTTTCCTGTATGTCACAGTAAATTTTGGCATTCATGGTTCTCTCAATGAACTGTTGATCCCCTCAGCTGGCAGCACTCATGTAGCACCAAACCATGACGCTTCCACCAACATGCTTGACTGTAGGCTAGAGACACTTGTCATTGAACTCTTCATCAGGTTTTGGCCACACGCTTGACACCATCTGAACCAAATAAGAACATGTGTTCATGTCCTTAGTTTTCTTGGGCATCATCCTTAGGATAGGCTTCCTTCTGGGATGACAGCCATGCAGACCAATTTGATGCAGTGTGCGGCATATGGTCTTTGCACTGACAGGCTGACCCCCCCCCCCCCCCCTTTAACCTCTGCAGCAATGCTGGCAGCACTCAGACATCTATTTTGAAAAGATGATCTCTGGATAAGACACTTAGCCTGTGCACTCAACGTCTTCGGTCGATCACAGCGAGAGCTGTTCTGAGTGGAACCTGTCTTGTGGTCTTGGTCACCATGCTGCAGCTCAGTTTCAGGGTCTTAGCAATTTTCTTACATCTAGACAGTTATCATACAGGTCTCTCCTATTTTTTTTAAATCATTTTGTTGTGTAAAAGTAGTAGAACATAAAAAGCTATATGAATTTGGTAAAATTTTAATTGTACTGACCTAAGTAGTAAAGATAGAATTACATTTATATCACACAGCGAATGTTATAAAAATGAAACCCAAAATCTGTGAAACACCTGTAGGCTTAAACTTCATACTGAAGCCCTAGATGAATGGTGTTTACAAACTGGGGATCACTTCCAGAAGATTTCACCTGTACTGATGCTTCAGAGGCTTTGCAAATGCAACATAGCACCCTCCAAAAATTCAGAAAAATCTGGGCTCTAAAAGCAAAATAGCAATCCTTCCCATTTGTGGTGCTTTTTCCAGCATTACTTGTGAAAATGAAAAAATTTGAGTTAAAACTTGATTGTTAAAAAATAGTTTTATTACTTTCATGAACCATGCTAAAAAAAAAAATCTGAAAAACCTGTAGGGTCAGTCTACTCACTGCACCCCCGAATGTATTTCTAGAGGGGTCTAGCTTTTAAAATAAGGTATTTTTATTGGTATTTATTTTAATACATTAAGGGGCCTGCAAACCTGAAATGGTGCCTAAAATATATCCTAATGAAAAGGAGGGTCCAAAATTCAGTAGCTACATCTTCAATTCTGAGACCTGTGGGTCAAGCAGCACACAATGGCCACATGTGGAATACTTCTAAAAACATCAAAATCAGGGGGATCAATATTGATTTGTGTTCCTCTGTTAGCATCTACTGTGTTGTAACAAAATAAAAAGATTCAAACTGAAAATATGTAAGAAATTCAATTTTTAAATCGTTTTAATTTGTGTGAAACACATAAAGGGTTACCTCCCCTCTCGTAATCTCCGCTCCTCACAGGACCTTCGTCTCTGCTCTCCTCTTATCAGCTCCTCACACAACCGTCTCCAAGATTTTTCTCGTGCTTCCCCCATTCTCTGGAACTCATTATCCCAAAACATCAGACTCTCTCCAACTTTCACCAGTTTCAAAAGCAACGTGAATACCCATCTCTTCAGGATAGCTTATAACCTGCAATAACCCCACCACCAGTACACCTCCCCACAAACATGTCTGCCCCTCAATTTCTGTCTCTCCCCTCCTTCCTTGTAGACTGTAAGCCTTCGCGGGCAGGGTCCGCTTTCCCATATGTATCAGTTGCTAGTCATTGTCACCATTGTACTTGTTCTACATTTGTTATGTATGTAACTGCCCTTGACTGTACCGCACTCTGAAATCAATGGCGCTCTAAAATAAATAATAATAATAATAAACTTCATAAATGAGGTTTTGAATATTTTGAGGGTTGCATCTTTTTAAATGGGGTGATAAGTGGGTTGTCGAACATACAGGCCTCCAACTGTTTAAAAAAATTAATAGGACATTTAAAAAATGAGGGCAACATAAAGTAGGCATATGGTAGATATTTATAATTAACACTTGGTATGACCATCTGTCTTAGAAGCAGAACAAGTCAGACTTTGAGAATGGTCATTTTTCCAAACATTTTTACAAATAAAAAATTCTCACTAACTTAAAGTACAATGTGTCATACAAAAACCATATTAAAATCACATGGATAGATAATAGCATTAAAAAGTTATTCCCACATAAGGTGACACATATCAGATTTGAATAATGGCACTGTCAGAAAGGCCAAAATTGACTACGGCAGTAGGGGATTAATTAAAGTTATGCCAGTTTTCACTTTGAACTAATAATTGAACAATCCTAAGTGATGTGTTTGGATGTAATGATAGTAACCACAGTAGAAAGTCATAGTAGATGCTTGGATTTCTGTTGCTGTCATCTTGAAGGCTTATGTGCAGTATTTAACCAAAATCGGAACTGTTAAGATAGCATGTGCAAATTTCAAAATAATTTATAATATTTAACATTGTCTACAGAACTGTAAGCAGAACTGCTAGTTTCCTTTCATTTTGCTACATGCATTCTTATATTAAATGGTTTCTCCTAAAATTTTCTCCATTCTCATTTCATGTGCTCAGTGACTTTGAAAGCAAAGACGGCATAAAAGCCTCCGCAGGTTAGATAAGATCTATGAAGCAAGAGATAATGTGTTGTACACCACTTGCCTGTAGCAACAGTGAATAATTATTACAGTATTTGCATCAAAGAATTCCTCTGACCTCCAGCACAATTACCGGGGCTCTGACATGTCTAGATGTGTGTTATATGTTAGGCTTTATTGAAAAAATTACCCTAATTAATTTCCCGTGATTTTTTCTTTTGTCATGTTTTGGGGGTTGTTTTAGAGTCTTTTTTTAAGTACAACCTTCCCCCGGGCTTTGAAATTCTGTTCATCATGTGTTTTTTATAAGATGAACTTTGATTTGAAAAAGGGTTAAACAAACTGTAAAAAAACTTTAAAAGATGATGGCAGCAAAATAGACATGGCTATCTAGTATTCCTTATTTTATTTCCTTTTCTTTTTTTTTTAAGATAGATGCAAGTTTACCCTAGGCGGTTTATATCACTTACTGTTGATTTTCCCACCCAACATCTGCTTGAATGTATTCAAGCAAAAACTATCTTTATTAGAGTAATTTTTCTGACTTGTTTATCTTAGCCCAGCTATTTTCAGAAAAATGCCTCTTGGTTTTGTGTTTAGTTTTTTAAGAAAGACATTTTCATCATGAACTTTTTTCAAACCTTAATATACACATCAAAAAAAGTTAGGGATATTTGGCTTTGGGGTGAAAATTCAAGATAAAACTAGTTTTTATTGAATAAAAAAAAAATAAATGAAAAAATGAGGCCATCTCCTTAAACTTCAAAATGTCCAACTGTTTCAATTTTTCAGTATTTTTTGCACAAATTTGATCTCTAAAAAGGAGCTTAATGGCAAAATTTCCCAACAGGTGTTTGTCTCCGAATGCCAATAAATTTAGGGGATCAATTTGAATTTGGGGATTTAAACAGCCCTCCTCTCATGCTGTTACATTTTGTCTTTATGAGGCCAAAGAAACACCTTACTTTTTTATAACAGTACAAAAATATTAAAAAGGTTAAGCAGGTTGTTTTAGGTGTCCAGAGTGTCATGACAGGTTGCAAAGAGATACAGAGAGATGAAGTGCGGGGAAAGATAAAGAGAGACTGGGGTAACGAAAGAAAAAGAAGTCAGGTACCCTTTGGTGCATCAAAAAAGTTTACATTTGATAAAAGACAGTAAAACCGTATATTTTTAACTATATTCAGACTTAAATGTTATTCTAAAATTTTAAACTTTGAAGGCTAATATTAAGAGACGTCAAACTCATTAAAATTTATAGGTGGTATGCTTTGTCAATTTGATGTTTTAAATGGAAAAAACATTAAAATTGTTTTTTTTTACATCTTTAAAAACAAGTCACAGATATTTTCCACACGCTTTCTGGAACAGAAGCGCGTTACAGCAAAAAGGAAAAAGGCCTTCGAAATTCTCTTGTAGTTGATACAGAAGGGTACGGGACACTTGCTTACTATGCAGATAAAATCCTGCTTTGGGGTTCAAATATACTCCCCTAGCAACAGCCAATGAGCCAATCAGTTGGCACATCCCAAAAGAGTTTTAAAAGCGGTAACTTTCTGATAAAAAAAAAGATTTTGCACCCGACTGACTGTGGGGTGTGCATTTTTAAAAGTCTCGCGAGCAGTATTTCCCCCGATTCGACAGGGACAACTATTAAATGGAGTAGAACAAAAGAAAATTTTTACACCTAAATCCTCCCCTGACATTTGGTGTTGAGGAAATCGTCAAAATTTCGATGGCAAAGACCCTTGGGGGGCGTTACCCTCCAAAGTGGAGTCCTGATGTTCAAAATTTGGAGCTGATAAATCCTCAAAAACGGAATTTCATGGTTTTTTTTTTAAATCGGATTTCCCATGTCGGCGGTTGGTGGGGTCTTTGCAGGGGGTTTTGGTCGACACTTTGAGGAAACCTGTAAGCGTCCAGGTTCTCGCCTCCAGTGTATGATCTGGTTTTGATTCCTAGTGTGCATATCCTATATCGTGCTTGACTCCACAATTGTTGTCTTGATTTTTGGCTTAAGTGCATGTGGGATGGGTGTAAGCAGGAGGGACCGCGGGGCCCAACGCAAGGGTGATAGCAAAGCCACGCCGGGGAACGGAATTAAGTACCCCCCGGGTTTTCCCCGAGCCCGCCGCAAAGCGGGATGGACTTGCTGCGGCTGAGGCTACCAGGTGTTACCCTGAGTGACTTGGTTGCGATGGGGGCCCGGGGTAAGCGTGTACAAAAAAGTAACCCGGGGCGTATTGGGACGGGCAGAAGGTAGGGCAGGCGGCAAGGTTGTGGTCAGAGGCAGGCAGACGGTCAGGGGGCGGAAAAAAGGAAGGGTCAGGAAACGTAAGAGGCGGACTGGTACACGGGTATCAGGACAGAACAGCAACTCTTAGACAAAAGGGTAAGCACACCAAAAAACTGGCAAAGATTGCTGGGGGGAAAACCTTTAAAATAGGCCAGGGGCCGTAAATTCACAATTAAAACGGCGCGCTGGCCCTTAAAAATCCAGCCCAGCCGTCGCGTGCACCCCTTTAAGCAACGGGCACGCGCCGGCGGCGTCGCGCTGGAGACAGGAGCGGGGACTGGAAGTATGGGGTTTCCAGCCCGAGCAGAAGGCCCCACGGTGGGGGCAGCCGCCCCGCGGAGACCCTGGTGCAGGGGGAGGGGCCCGGAGAGCCGCGGCGCCGAGCCCCTTGACAGTACCCCCCCCCCTTGCTCTCCCCCCCCCTCCTTTTTTAATTTAGAGAGGAGTCGGGGGGCGGTGGCCTAGGTTCCCATGGCGCCCCCTCCGGACCGAACCCCTTCCAGTCAATAAGGAAGCCCCCTTCCCCCTCACTGTCTTCTCCCCCAGACCCCTTTGCCCTCAAAGATGTTATCTGTATTCACAACAGGAGAAGGGAGACGGATCTACGGGAAAAAGCGGTTCAGACCACCGGCTTGAGGAGGGACAGTGAAAGCGTTCGGGATGCTTTGAGTGGGGGCAAGCGGACTTATAGGAGATGGGTTCAGTCGCCGAAGTCCCCAAAAAAGGGAAAGTATTGGGGCCCCAATTTAGTGGGCACCTTAAGGGGATTACTTCGCAGAAAACCAAACCTGTCACCTGGCTCAAATAGGGGGGGGGGCCACGATACCTGTCAGCCTGCGCTTGGTTTGTGGGGCGAAGCTGTAGCAGGGCCTGTCATGTGATTTCCCCGAGAGCCTTGATGTCCTTTCTTGGGCATCCACGGCAGGGACAAGGACAAGGAAGCTAGAGGGGAGAGGTGGGCGGCGGTGAAACCCCCCGAAGCGAAAAAAAGGGGGGCCCGTGGATTCCGAGTTAAAGGTTTAAAAAAACTCGCCCAGGGGAGAAGATCGGACGTTATTTTGACGAGCGGAAAAAGTGCCGCAAGTGGGGCCCCAACACCGGGTTTAAACCCCTCTTCCCTGCCGTTAGTTTGGGGGGTGGTATGCAGATAAAAAACCAGCGAATCTGCAATTGACGCACAGGCCCGCCAAAATTTTGCGATAAACTGGATCCCCTGTCAGAGACAATGTGCAACGGGAAACCGTGCAAGCGGAAAACGTGATGGAAAAAATGTTGGGCCGCTGGGGGGCAGAGGGCAACCCAGGCGTGGGTAAAGGAGCATTTTTGAGAACGATCGGTCACCACCCGATGCGGTTTTTGATGAGGGGTGGGGGGATCTTGCAAAGTCCATGGCAAAATGGGTAGGTTTTTTTCCGGCACAGGGAGAGGCTGAAAGGCCCGTGGGGTTTAGGCGAGGAACCTTATTTCGGGCAAGGAGGAGCACGCCAGCACAAAGTCCCCGAATCTTGGGAAAAAAATGGGCCAAAAGTAGTAACGGGGACCCGCTGTAGAGATTAGGGGCTCAGGTTTCCGCTGTTGGGGAAGAAAATCCCCCCTTGGGGTTTTAGGCCGAAGGGAGGGGGCACATATGTCTTCCCGGGGGAAGATGTTTAAAATCCCCGGGGGCAGCCGGACAGGCATTAGGAGGGACTATTGCTTGGAGGGCTAAGACCCCGTATCGAGGCCGAGATAGGGCGTCGGTTTGAGTTCTTCCCCGGGTGGCCGAAAGTGTAGAAGGAAGTTAAAGGGGCAAAAAAGAGGCCATCTGGCCTGCGAGGATTGGGTTGGTGACTGCAGCATAGAGGTTTTTATGGTCGGTGAAAAAAAGTCATAGGGTGACGAGCCCCCTTAAAAAGTGACACCACTCTTCCCGAGCCAAAATTTTTGGCCCGTAAAATCGCGTCCCTATGGTATAATTTTTTTGGCAGGAGAGAAAGTTTGGAGAAAAAAACACCGTTTGCATTTTTCCCCAAGGGGGATCTCTGAGGGGAAGCCCCGGCCCCACCCAGGAAGCATCCCCCCTCCGAATGAAATTTGGGGGGTTGGGTGGGCGAGACAAGACGGAGAAGAGGAATGCCCATTTTTAGGGCTATTTAAGGCTTTTTGAGCTTCAGGGGGCCCCGGATTGGATTGCCATTTTCTTAGTTTGTGCCACCAGGGGAGCCCAAGCGTAGGAAGTGTGGAAATAAATTTCTTAAAAGTTTGGGAAAACCCAGGGAAACGGTTTAATGGCCCAAGGCCCCCGGTTGTGACCCCTGCAAAAAAAGTGGAGAGTTTTAAGGACCATCTGGAGGCCCTTTTTTGGCGATTTACCCTAAAAAGGGTAAGTGCTCCCTTTAAAAAGACACTTTTTAGGTTTGGCAAAGAGTGATGGGGGGCGAAGTCACCTGAGGACCCGGCGGACGTGGTGGCGTGAGTTCGGTCAGAAAGATTAGAATATCGTCCCAAATAGACCTTTAAACGCTGTAGAGTAGGTCCCCGGAAAATCTCGTTGCAAAGTTCTGAAAAACAGCAGGAGCGTTGCAGAGACCGAATGGGATAACCAGATACTCGAAATGGCAAACCCGGTATTAAATGCCCTTTTCCATTTTCCCCCCTTCTCGAATCGAATTAAATTTAAGCCCGTAGATCCAGCTTGGAAAATATTTTTGTGGTCGAAAAAGGGTTCCCATATCAAGGGGGAGGGTAGCGATTTTTTATAGTAATTTTATTTAAGCCCCCATAGTGTGCAGGGCCCAAAAAAACCCCCCTTTTTTTTCCACGAAGAAGAAGGGCCCGCTTTCCGGAGACGGGGACTTTTCGAATGAAGCCTTTGGGAGGTTCTCCTTGATGTATTAGACTTTGCTTTGTTCCCGGGGCGGAGAGGGGGGAAACCCCGGCCTCTGGGGGGAGTTAACCCGGTGCAGGTCAATGGAACAGTCATAAGGCCCCTGTGGAGGAAACGTTTCGGCCGTCTTTCCGAAAAAACTTTTGCAAAGTCCCGTATGGCGTAGGTAGACCCGGAGGAGGCTTGGGAGACTTCAGGGAGGCGACCTGAGGGGGAGCTGCGGTTTAGACAGGCAACGTGATGACATGCGGAGCACCAACCTGACTTCACCTGTGCCCCCAAACCGGGTCGGGGTTTGGGCCTGCAGCCAAGGGAGGCCCCCGAAGGATTTCGAGGGGGATCGAGGGAGGACAAGGGGGTTGAAGTTCCAGTGAAGGGCCCCCAATCTGCAAGAAGGGGGGGGCCAGTCGGAAGCGGTAGGTCCTTTAGGCATTCGCCCCTGACCCAGGAGACAAACTGGTTTCGCAACGGAATCAGGGAGACGAAACCCGGCACAAGTTCGTGGCTTAAAAAGTTTCCTGCCGATCCTTAAACAACAAAGGCGGGGGCCTGAAGGTGCGGTCCCGGGGAAAAACCAATGATACGGGCTGGTCAACGGGGAGAGGCCGCTCTGACTCCCCGAGCCCCAGGTGCGGAAGTTTCCCCGGGGGCACCGGACAGTCCCCCAATGAAGGCCCCCCAACCCCCCAAAAAGAAACAGAGGCTTCAGCCCAAAGCTGAGAATTCCTCCCGGGACAGGTGGGCTCTCTCGACCTGCTAGGTTCCTCTTCGAGACCATCGGAGGAGGGAAGCGGTGACCCGGAAGTGGGGGCCAAACGGGGGAAACGGCTGTACGGCGGTTTCCCGTTGAGGCGAAGCTCTTGTTGCCTTTTGGGAGCGAATGTCCCTGGGGGCTAAAAGGTTAGGTATCCCCAGTGGGTAGATCCCAAAGCGGCGAGTCTCCTTGATTCGCCCCGGGGGCCTTGCCAGAATGTCGCCCCATTGCTTCATTAATCCCGTCAGCTCGAACGGAGTGCGAAAAATGCACCGAATAATGGACCCACTGGGTGCGCCTGACGAAGCCGGGGCAGTGCTGCGGCAGCCGCGAAGTACGGGGTGGTTCTCAAGACTGTGAGAACCCCCGGAGGAAGGTTTTGGGGTCCGCTGTCAGGGTCCCTCGATCCCCTAGTGGCGTAGCCCAAACCAAGGCTTTCCAGACAAGAGGGATAATGAAGGCCCCTTGGTCGTCGTAGGGAAAAAGGTGCCCCCCTCATCTCGGGTGGATGGGCATGGGTGATGAACCTCGCACTTCTTGGGGTTCCATTGTAGCGAGGGGGGTGGGAGATGCAGAGAAGGGCCCCAAGCGGAGCAGGTAGAGCATATTTATCCCCGGGGCAACGGATGCAGGGTTTTTGGCGGCAGCCCGGGAGGCAGACGGGTCGCAAGGTTCTGCATCATGGCCGCGAGTGGTTGAGGTTGTTGCGGGGGGACAGCAGTCGTGTGTCCCGGGGATCAGGCAGAGGTACCCCGGCGGAATCCATGGCAGTTTGTACTGTACGCAGGAGTGGATAGTGGGCCAACAAAGCGGTGTAGCTAAGCCACGCCAGGGAACGGAATTAGTAGCCCGGTTTTTTACCAAACCCCCCGAAAAACGGGGTGGACTTTCTGCGGTTTTGGGGAGGGCCCCGGGCGTTACCCGGTGACTTGCTTTTTGATGGGGGGCCGGGGTACAGCGTGGTACGAAAACGTAAAACCCGGAAAAGGGTAGTCGGGGCAAGAAGGGAGGGCAGGGGAGCAGAGGTTCGTGGTCAGAGGAGGCGCGGCAGGGCAGGCGGGGAAAAAGGCAAGGTCAGGGAAAAAGTAAGCGGGGACTGGTTTCACCGGTAATCGGACAGAAAAAGCATTTCTCTCTAGAAATAGGTAAGACCCAACAAAATGGCAAGGATTGCTGGGGGGGTAAACTTTAAAAAGGCCCCCGGCCGTCAATCACCAATTAACGGCGCCCCGGGCCTTTAAAATTGTCCAGCGTCGCGGGGCGCGCCAAGCAACAGGCACGCGACGGCGGCTGTCAGGCCGGAGACAAAAGCGGGGATGGTAAATACGGGGTTTTCCGCCCCCGGCGAAGGAACGGGTGCGGGCAGCCGCGAACCCACGCCAGACCCGTGAGAGCAGGGGGACGGCCGCGGCGGCCGCGGCGTCGAGCGCCCTGAACTGGGTTCATTGTACTTTTTTTTCTGTTTTCTTTTTGTGGGTAGACAGAATGATGCGAAAGGATTTTGTAGAGGGGGGTAGTCACTTGACATTGTTAGGATGTAAAAATCTGTGTGGGGTGGCAGTCCTGTTGTCAGTCCTGTTGGACCAGAATTCCTTAAATGACAAAAGGCCTGTTGATAAACAGATGATAGCCTGTGTGGCCATTAGACATTAGAGTTAGGGTTGCTTGTGGATTAGCCTCAGCAAAACATCAGTTCTGAACTTAGGCAGATAACGGCTGCATTTTTCTAGTTGTAAATATTATATTGAGACTGGATTAGACATTACTTCCTCTTTTAGTCAGTGTACTTTTGACTGAACGTTGGCTTCTGGCGTAAGGGAAAAGAAGCACCCAGTCTCAAATGCGGTCATGTGCTTATTTCTAAAACCAATCACCTGTAACATAAGATAAGGGTCTGAACCACTGTCTGATGTGAAAAAAAATTATGAAACTATGTGATATGCACATGGCAGATTGCAAGTTTACATGTGGGATGGAGCATTGAAAAATTGCAAAGGTATCCTACAGGATGATGGCCTCTTTCTAGCTGCTCAGGCATGGTATAGAACTGCTATTGCAATTGCAAAAGAGAATTACATTGATGTACTATGCAAAGATAAAAAACCTCAGTGCTGAAAATTGCATAAATTGTGGGAGGTGACGTCCAACCTCAATCCCACCTTGTATTTCCGCCCCTCCCTGTATTTACCCTTCAGCTCCGATGCCGGACTCGCCCATTACTACCGGTGACCATCTTAGTGTAGCCGTCACACCCTCTACATCTGGAAATGATTCACCAAGCCCTGCCTTTTCCATCTCTGGTTGCCATGTTGGTCCAGTTACACCTAATGCTTCCTCACTTCCTGTTACAAGTGGCCATATTGCTGCACCCATGTTCCTTCCTACTTCCGGTGGCCATATTGATACCCCCAACAGTGGCCATCTTGCTACAACTGATAACATTCCGTGCACTCAACCCAGTACTGCTGTTGTACCTAATAACATGCAACCATCAGGTGATAATGTCCTTTTTTGTTTACAAAGTGTCTGCAGCTGAGATTACAGTGTTTGTGGCTGCAGCAAGAGGAAAAATACAGGACAGGGTGTGTGATCTTTTGGCCCCAATCCAAAGACTCTATTAAGGGGGGGAAGCTCCACTTTCTGACAGGCACCGAAGCCTCTGTTAGCCTTCATTGCACACAGCACACTTTTTCCAGAGATATTATTTCATATGTGAATTATATGATTGTCCGATTTTCACACCCTAAACATAAACACTTCCTTTACATTTACAGATGAGTCTTCTGACTTGTTTTATGCACTGAAACTAATCCTTTTGTTATATCCTGCCCTAGACATACCGGACTACATAGAATCTCTTCAGACTGCACAGACACTGCAGAACATGTCGCATTTATATTGATCCAATCCACTACAAGTCAACAATGCCCAGTTGCTTATTACTCCACCTGACTAGATACAGATGCAAAAGAGACTCCATCTTGCAAGGGCTATTACTGCATCACAGGCTATGCTTGACAAGAATGCAGATATTGTCTTAAAGGGGTTTTGCCAAGACATGACTAATGTACCTGTCAGGCCCCCTCTGGTCTCTTCTGTTCAGAGAAAAGGAGCGTTCAAGCGCCGGCAAGCCACTCCTCTGTGACGTCATCTCGCTGCCTCCCATGTGCGAACCCCAGGCTGAATACTCAGCATTCAATCAACCTCGGAAGTGTGAGGATCTCTGTAGTCTAGCCAACCACTAATGGTAAGTGATTGGCTAGACCGCAGAGAATAACTTCTTGCTGCGGCAAATAACACAAGTAACACAGGGCGCAGAAGGGAGAGAGCCGGGAGCAGATGAGACACAGGACGCAGAGCGGAGAGAACCGGGAGCAGAGGAGACACAGGTGCAGAGAGGAGAGAGCCGGGAGCAGAGGAGACACGGGCGCAGAGCGGGAGCCGGGAGCAGAGGAGACACGGGCGCAGAGCGGAGGGAGCCGGGAGTAAATGAGACACGAGCGCAGAGCGGAGAGAACCGGGAGCAGAGGGGACACGGGCGCAGAGCGGAGGGAGCCGGGAGCAAATGAGACACGATATTTACTATTTTGCCATAGGCAAACTTAAACTCTATCAGTTCTCTATCTGTTAAACACTAAAACGTAACTTTTATTATATCTAACTCTTAACCTCTATACACACTATTTAAAAACCTGATCTCTAACCTCATCATTTAACCCTTTTTGCTTCTGAAAGAGGGAATAACTCCCTTTCCATTATCAAGTCTGGTGGAACCCCACCTACCAACAGGGGAGCCTTATATCTATAGCAAAGTACTAGCTCCAGTAAGGGATCCCAAGCCAACTACTTGGGCAGTCGTTCCTAATCTCATAGACACAGAACAAATAAGGCCCTTGTGACACCGTCTGCAGCAGGTGACACTTGTAGACAGAGGGGAGAGATCACAATTTAAAACGTCATATCTGACCTCGCCGACATGTTTCGCCAGCTAACCTGGCTTTATCAAGGCTTAGAGGTCCGATCACATGTGGTCTGAGCTCACTTCCTTTTATATCATGTTAGGTAAACACCCCGTTCAGGTGCTCACCAATTAGCCATCAGAGAATCCACATAAAACCCACTCCCCCTTCCGCGCACACACTCATAACATATCCTGCTTAAACTGCCACCATGCTCTCATGAGCCAAAAACCTTCAGTCAAATTCGCCATCTCCATAATGGGCTTGTGCCCCATCTTACCGTACTGCCCGTGCCAATGCACTGCACCAACAGACACCTCAGCCCTGACTGTGATGGGCTTCGTGGGAAGATAATATGACAGTGGTCTATTGTACAGTGGAGTTTATATTCCCAATGAATATGCATATCAGATATTGAAGAGAAGGGGCTTATGGGAATTGATAAAGATGGCAGTGTGCTGTGTAATGTGACACCTTAGTCTGCTTAGTTCATTCTAGGAGAGGCACGCAGTTGCAATAATATGAGAGAAGTGAGACGGAAGCCCATCACAGTTACAGTAAATGGACAGTCTATTAAAATGGAAAACAAGTGTGAGTATTGAAGAAAGCGTTACTGCTGCCTAGACAAGTAGGAGATATTAAGGTAAAAGGCCATTCCAGGACAGACACCCATAAAATAAGAAGAAACCACATAGCTGACCACACAGCTAAAGGCAGTAGCCTGAACCAGGGTGAAGAACCCGGCTGTCATTGCCGTAGAGCTGCAAAGAAGAAACACCATTTTAGTATCCTGAAAAGTTGCAAGAACAGGCCGGAGAAGAAAAGACAAGAAGAAAAGAAGATTTGGTGTGAGAAGAATGAAATACTAACATCAGAAGTATTTTGGGAAGTTGGAAAGAGACTGTGTCTTCCAAAGATTCTTTATCTTGTTTTGGCCCAAGCAGCACATGGAGTCACACACCAGTCAAAGACTGTTATGGCTGACCTGGCTAACAAGGTTTGGAGTCCCTGAAGTTAATGCCACGTACACTCAAAGATATCTACTATGCGCAAGAAGCAACGTTGGAAGAAGTGAAGACCCCACATTGCTACACTCCCAGAGCAGAGTAAGAGAGTTGGACCATGTCACTATTTGCATTGATCTTTTCTCTGGATGGCCTGAATTATTCCTGATTGCTCAAGCAAGCTACAGCCAACAAGCTACTGTCAAAAGTAGTGTGCAGATATGAAGTTCATGAAGAAAAGCCATCAAGTCATACATTAACACATTTCACCAGAGAAGTCATGAAGAAAATCATGGATTTGTTAGGGATAGAAAAAAACCCTTTCATACTGTTTATCATCCACACAGTAGATATAGGTAGAGAGGTAGATTTTATTTATTTCGTAAGATAGGCCTCAGGCCATATGAGGCAATAGTTGGGTTTAGTCCTTTTATTAGGTTCATATTGTTTTTGCACTACAACTCCAAATGCAACATAATGGTTTGACCTGACCTCTTATGTGACAGCGCTTATAAAGCACCAAACTAATATATGTTCTCGAGTCTTTGTCTCCCTTCCAGATCCTGACTCAATCTATAGATGGTACCATACCCATAAGTTGGAGTCAGGAGATTGGATGGTCGTTAAAAGAGACGTGGGGGGGCTCTGGAACCACTATTTGACGGTCCCTACCAAGTACCTCTTACCACACACACTATTGTAAAGCTGGAGGGGAGACCCGACCCAAGGCCGGATGACAGATTATTCTCCAGTACCTGTCTTCCTGCCAGAGCCAGAGCACTGGTGATTCCAGCACCTGCCTGCCTGAGACAGATGACTAATGATTCTCCAGTATCCGCCTGAGATGGATAACAGATGACTTCATTACCTGCCTGGGACGGAGGACTAAGGATTCGGGTACCTGAAATGGACCACTAAGGATTCCAAAACCAAAGACTCGAGGAGGATTCAAGCATATTATTACCAAGAAAGGAGGGACAAATAAAAACAGCCAGTGCATAACTAGGGACTGTCTGCCCAGGAAGCAACCTGGGACAACCCATTTTTCCCATTTCTTTAGGTATTTGGTTTGAGGCTGTGAACCATTTTAGTCCCTTGAAAAGAACTTTGCAAGATAAAAGAAGATATTTACCTTTTTCCTTTCTTTTCCTTTCCAAAGAAACGTGATATAAGAGACAGTATTTATAATGCATTTCCATACTTAGAAATAGGAAGAACCACCAAAGACCTGCATGAAAGAGGATTCCAAAATCAGTGCCCCCCCTCCCCAATGAGAATAATAGTTCACACGGAGGGCTATGAATTAACCAACAAACCATAAAGGCACGCACAAGGGGGGATTGTGAGAGTAAGGTGTGAGGTTTCTACAGGGGTGACCATTTTTAGTTTCCCAGACCCTAGAACCACTTTCAGGTCTTATCCCTTCTATCTCATGACAGGTCTTCATTGTTAGAGAGTCATCAGCTGACGGGGTCGAGAATAGCTCGAGAACAGCCGACCAACACCCTCAGGTAAGGACTAAATCAGTTAGCTCACAAGTTGTAGGGACAGTCAACCCTCTCCCCATCCTTATCTAGAGTCCAGGAATAGTCCAGATCGAAACTGAGTCTTTAGGGGGGATTTGTTACGAACGGATTATAATGTTTTAGGGGGGACTGTCAAGTTGATGATTTAATGGAAAAACATTATAATCTTTTTTATAACATCCTTAAACAAGCTCACCAGATATTTTCCACACAGCTTTCCCTGGAATAGAAGTGCTGTTACAGCAAGAAGGAAAAGGTCTGCAGAAATTCCTCTTGTAGTTGATACAGAAAGGTTACAAGGACACTTACTATACTACGCAAATGCAAATCCTGCTTTGTGGCTTCAAATATAATCTGCCCTAGCAACATCCAACTAGTCAATCAGTTGGCACATACCAAAGAGATATGAAATGGTAACTTTCTGATAATAAAACAGATTTATGCACCAGACTGACCTGTGTGGTGTGCATTTCTTAAGCTCTCAGCTGAGACCAGCTATTTAACCCAATTTGGATAGGGACAACTAATTGAATAGGAGTAGAACAAAAAATAATTCTACACCTAATATCCTCACCTGACACTCTTATTGAGAGAATTTTAATCACTTATTAGAGAAAGGGTAGAATATGTCTGCAATGCACCCACCTCATTAGCTAAATCTGCCTTTTTCCTGAGGCAGTACATTAGGGGCAATACAGCTACCATTCCTCTCATTAGCTAACCTCCTAGCATTCTTAGATAATTATCAGGATTAATATCCTAGGTGCATTACCTAAATAGTAGATTCTGCTGCAAACATGGGCAGGCTGCTATTAGCTAAACATACACCTAAACCATATTCCAAATGTCTCTATACTATAATAGCAATTAGAGCAAGCTGTTTATTATTAAAAACAGCAAACTTGATGTTACGAACCAGCTCCAATGCAGGAGGAATGAGAAGTAAATGTAGATGCAGACCGGGCTTGTTTAAAAAGCGGTATCGCTACATTTTATTGTGTCCTTTTAAAAATATTCAAAATAGACAGACATGTGAAACCCACAACTACAGGCTAGTGTGACCAAACCATCAATCCCATTATGCCGATTTTTCATACGCTTTCCAAGGTGCACAAACATGTCTTTCCACCTCCTTTCCGGCCCATCGTCTTGGGTATGGGATCCCTCAATGAGGAACTGGGACGATGGGTCGATCTTCAGCTGCAACCATTAGTCAGGAAACTGCCGGGTTTCTTGAGAGATACAAAACAGCTCATTTTTTACATTGGAATCGGGTAGTTGGCCGAACGGGGGGTCCTGGTTGTCATGTGATGTAGTGGGGTTATATCCCTGCATCCCTCACGACCAGGCCCTCCCGATCTTGCAAAGTTTTTTGGCCAGATACAGTAGTTTCGATTCGGCCAAACAGCGTTTCTTGATTATAGCGCTTGAATACCTGCTTTCACACAATTTTTTTCAAATTTCAGGTGCGTCAATGGGGGCGAGATTCTCGCCCTCATTGGCGAATATATACATGTTCGCTTGGGAGGAAAAATATCTTTTTCACCTTTTGTTTTATTGTATTAAATGGTACTCACGCTATATTGATGATCTGGTTTTTATTTGGATAGGAGAGGCAGATAGGATTCCAGACTTCAACACATACATTAAAAGCAATAGCATGGGGTTACAGTTTACCTATGACCATCAAAAAAACATTTTACATTTCTTGTTTTGCAATTAGAGGGTCCCCAAAATGGTCACATAAGCGTTTACACCATATCGCAAACCCAGCATAAAAATTCTATAATTAGGGGAGAATTATCCGGGCATATTACGATATATTCTGTAGGGGGAATATAAGATGAAGACAATTGTTTTTTCCCCCAAAATTTTTTTTGGGACAAAAAGCCGTTTTTTGTGAGAGTTAGGCTTTTTAAATATAAATTTAAAAGTGTTGTGAATGGGAGTAATATGGATAGAAAGCTTTTTTGAAAAAAAACAAAAAAAATAATTTTTAGACTTATTATTTTTCCCACAAATTACGCAAAAGTTCTCAAGATACTTAATTTTTAAAGCAATTTACTGTTTTGTTTTAATCTATAAAACATATCTCTCCAGCAAAATTTGGTTTGTCCCGCAAAGCACTACCCAGGGTTTCCCTGTTTCCCAAGTTTATAACCCACCAAATTTTTATTTAATGGGTTGACAGGGGTTTTTTGGGGTGGCATAATATCGCAAAATTTGAAAATTTTTGAAAAAAGCTTCACTTTTTTTAATTTTGGGAAAATTTTTTTGGGTAAAGTTTAATAAATTGCAATATTGCTGTTAATTTTTATCAATTTTGAGACTGTAAAATTTCATTTGTGGGGGTACAATGGTCCCATAAAGTAGCATCCCCGTTTTGGGAGATGTAGTAAAAATGTGCGTTCAAACATCGGGGTTTTCCGGACATTGCGAAGTGAATTCGTGTGTGGGGAGATTGTAGAAAGCTGTTTGAAGGAAAGCTGGTGGATCTTCCCCGGGCACCGTATCCCGGATGGTTTAAAAAAAGAAAAACATACGATATATTTTAAAATATTTGGGGTTACCAAAAGTTGTTGTTTTTTTAATGTTTGTTTGTGCTTTAAGTTTTTGTTTGTGTTTTGGTTCGCCCCCCTTGGTTTTAGAGCGTGATGTACTGTAAGTGCTGTTAAGGGGCTGTGCCCCAAACGCGTCAGTGTTTGGTCACTAGCCCCTGTGTGGGTTTACAGTTTTTTATTTTGATTTTTTTAAAAGGGCACAAATTTAATTTTTAGCTTTTTTAAA